>JASJET010000130.1:600000-870000 GCA_034092305.1 Diaprepes abbreviatus | reverse complement strand
GTGTTTGTGTTTGCGTTGCCGAGTTGTAATCTCTTTCGTTACTAAGTGGTACTGGTTGATGTTTTGTAAGCAGATTTTTCCAAGTATTAGGCACACGTTGGCTATCATCTCTGCTATTTAAGTTGTTGGGCCCCTTTGCAATTTCAATAGCCTCCCTTACAACCCTTGTGGACAGGTTTTCACATCTCGATAGCACTTTTGTTCCCGAGAAATTTATCTTATGTCCTGTGTTTAACCAGTGTTGGTCCAGAGCAGTAGAAGTTGCTTGACAGCATTTATATATTCGTCTCTTCTGGCGCTTATTTTACGGTTGGTTTGGCCTACGTAAGATGAGCTGCATTCTCCGCATGGAATTTCGTACACTCCCTGGTTTTCTAGAGGGATTCTTTCTTTTGGTGTTGGCAAGAGATCTTTTACTTTACAGTCTGTGGTGAAAATGGTTTCAATGTTGTGTTTCCTGAGAATTCTTGCGATCTTGTCTATGGTGCCTCTTACATAAGGAACAAAAGCCTTGGAGCTATTCTTTTGGTTTTCGCGATTTTTTGGGGCCAAGTGTTTGTTTTTTAGAACCTTGTCTATATGTTCTTTTTTATAACCGTTCTTTGTTAGGACTTCCTGCAGTATGTTCATCTCTCTCTCTGTGATAATTTTCTGGATCTGTAAGGGACTGCGATCGAAACGCAAGTGATTTCACTACTGCAAATAATTGGGCGGGATGATGATGTGAATCGGCGTTGAGGTACCTGTTGGTGTGAGTGGGCTTTCTGTAGACAGTGTGTGAAAGCAAGCCATCCTCTTTTCTTTTCAGTAGGATATCCAGAAATGGTAGTTCTCTTTCCTGTTCTGTCTCCATGGTGAATTTAATTTTGGGATGTATACTGTTTATGTATTCCAAGAAACTTTTGAGATTTTCTTCCCCATGTTGCCAGATAACGAATGTGTCATCCACGTAACATAGCCACAGTCTTGGTTTATGTGAAGAAATTTCTTGGGAACAAAAATGCTATCGAGATGTGAAAACCTGTCCAAAAGGGTTGTAAGGGAGGCTATTGAAATTGCAAAGAGGCCCAACAACTTAAATAGCAGAGATGATAGCCAACGTGTGCTTAATACTTGGAAAAATCTGCTTACAAAACATCAACCAGTACCACTTAGTAACGAAAGAGATTACAACTCGGCAACCCAACCACAAACACTGGCAACAGGGCCGATGATGCGCAGCAGGTCACGCCACCTGGTTCGGAACCATTCGGAAAACGAACACGTCCGACGCGCACACGGTACCGACAACACCGGAGTCGCAGGCGTCAGTTCGCTCGTAGACGCCATACAGTGAGCTTTGAGAATGGTGAATGAGATTTTACCGAAACGTCAGCTGCCTTACAGTCCTGAGAGAGACTCAGCACATACACGGGATGCCCGAAAACCTTCGATTACATATATATATATATATATATATATATATATATATATATATATATATATATATATATTTAGTTTAATTTATTAGGTAAACCACCTATTGTAAGCCCTTATTGTTTGCAACACACTGTATAATCAATATTGATAATATTTATTTATAAATCAGAAAAAACTGAGTAAAAAGGTTTACAAATAAAAAAAAATATTAAGTTGATAGTAACTGAAGGAATCGTCATATACTTCACTAAGAAACATGGTCGAGGTAAATTGAGGTGCGTATCTGGGATTAATTTGTAATTTTTAATTTTAATTTTTGATTTTTAATTTCACATTATTTTATAAATTGATCTTTTTAATAATATTGCACCGTTGAGTGTTGAGTCTTGTGAGTGTGCGTTTGTGGCCTAGTTAGTTGTATTTTGTTTTTATTTTAGATTATACTTTTAAAAAAGCCCACTACGTTGGGCGAAACGTCAAGCACAGAATAGTAGTATTAATTTTGAAACCTAATCCAAAGAAGTTACCATACATTTATATAGAAAAGAAAAACTGGGAGGTCTTATCTCACCGGACATATTAATCCGAGCGAGCGAGCAATTCAGATTGATGCTCTATTTTAAAACAGCAATTTACCTGCAATATTTGAATTAATGTTGACGCCAACATTAGTGATATCACACCATATTCCAACAGAAGAAGGTACTTAATAGAATCGTTAAATTGTTCAACCCACCTAAAATTAAAAAAAATCTCTAGATAAATTTTAACATATGAAGAAATGATTAGTATAGTTAAGATAACATGCTGAAAGCCATGCTTCGTAACCGGAGCAAACGAAGAGACAGCGGAATATTGCTTTGGCAGACGGAAAGATCGTCTTGATAAGAAATGAAAGCATTTTTTGACGTTGATGGCTGTATTCTTTTGAGTAAATTATCACTGATCAAAGTGAACAAAGTGAAACTGATTACTTCATGTTCTTTTGAATATGCATTTACTTGTCAATGGGTCGAAGTGATCATGATTACTTCAAGTGACAAAACTGAAAGTGATAATTACTCAAAAGAATATACCTGATTACAAGAGTTTAAAGCAGAGGTTCTCAAACTTTTTTAAGTCATATACGACGAGCCAACTTTTTCTGTTTTTAATAGACCCCTGTTTTCCTGAATTTTTAGAATTTAATCAGCTTGGACGTATCTTGACACCAGAAGCGATTATTGAACGCCCAGCACAGTAAGTCGAAAAAAGTACGACAAATGTCAAAGAATAACAAACACTCGTATTAATTAAAAACGAATTAAACAAGTCCGTGCAAGTCTGATCATTCCTTGTATCTCTAGTGTGAGTCTAGACATCGCGCAAATGCGCAAATTTTCATAAATAATGAGACCGCAAAGCAAATAGTCACTTAGTTACACAATAATTTAATGAAAAATACTTAATTTTTTTAAATGGCAATTTATTAATTTATTCTAAGAATTATGTAAGTACATAGGTACAATCTTTGTTAGGTATATTATGAGATTTACAGAACTTGATGACAATCTGCCGGATCCACTATCATGTACCTTCATGATCCACTTCGGGAATTATTTTCGTAGAATCATCGATATCAGGGTATCTAAAGAATCAAGAATAACCCGTCAACCGTGGATGGGCCATATCATGGTTTACCAGATATCCAATGATAAAACTGTTGCAAATTAGAGTTTTTTGAAGTAATTATTGAAATAATCTATCAATAGCTCAAGCATTTAAGAAAAAAAACCAGAACGAAAAAAGGTTTTCATTTGTAGAAGCGACATAAAAATACTAGCAGTGAATTTTTAAAAAATACTTAAATTTCAAAAAACTCGAATACTTTAGCACTTTACTAAAGTCATAATTAGATATTTTGCAGATCATGGTGCGGCCCATCCGCGCTTGATGGGTTATCCATGACATCCTGGACACACTAAATTTCACTGGTACATTTCAACGGGTTTTAATTAGTAACCTGGTCTTGAACATTTTTTTCTCGAATCTATAAATTGGAAATGTGTGTATGTGAACCGATATATGAGTTTTTTTAGCAAAAAGTGGCTTCCAGGTTAAAATAATGAAGATTCAATTAATCCACTACTAAAATAAGAAATACGCCGGGCACGTTAAAAGTTATCTACTTCGATCACATTCTAACGCCAATTTCATACTGAGCCCATAAAATATACACTCAGGCTGTGAGCGAGCGGAAAAATGATTTTAATCAAGGAAGTGGTAGCCTCAAATTATTTTTTTTTTAATTTTACCTTGCTTCCTGTTATCTTAATAAATACTGTATTGTTAATAAACCTTCGCAATTAAAGTTACCCCATATTATATATAAATTTAATTTCGCATGTTTTTGACATTTACGGTTGGGATAAATCATTTAAACATTTTGCCTATTACCTAATGAGTTGTTGATGCTTCCTTGCAGCAGCTTTCAAAGTATTAAATATTCTATCTTCTTCTATGTTATTATTTTTTTCTTTGATTTCTGAAGAGGGATTTAAATTTCTAACGTTGTATTGCAATATTTTCAATTCTGCCTTGATGAAAACCTAAATAATACAAAATATTTATTTAGACAATTATAAATCAATAAATTAGATATATAGTGTTTCATAATAGCGCAATGCTCGATATTTAGCGGGCTCTATCCCACATCAAACTCAAATACTAAGGTAACAGAAGTGATTTGTAAACATACAGTCACTCACAAAATTATTTATATAGTTCGCATTAGTTACTAATGTTGTAGAAACGAACGCGATTTGTACGTTTGATCGACACAAAAGAAGAAGTAACAAATTCAATAAGAAATCTCAAAAAAGAAAAGGCCATCAGACCAGATGGAGTTTGTGGTAACTTGCTGAAACTAATCCAAGAAGACCATTTAGATATCTTAACCGACCTTTTTAATCATGTTTATGACACAGGAAAAATTCCTAATGATTGGCTAGTTTCGTTCTTTATTCCTATCCCCAAAAAAACTCACAGCCAAAAAATGTGAGAATCCGTAAGTCCTATGAGTTATGAGTCATGTTCTAAAAGTATTTTTTTAAATAATGCATGGACGAATATGCCCGAAACTTGAACAAGAGATTAGAGATACGCAATTTGGCTTCAGGAACGGCTTAGGCACAAGAGAGACGCTATGTAGTTTAAATGTTTTAATTCAGCGAAGTCGTGATGTAAATTGCGATGTATTTACCTACTTTATTGATTTTGAAAAAGCTTTCGACCGAGTATATCATCAAAAACTAATAGAAACACAACAAGAGCATCAAATGGATGATAAAAAATTTCGAACTATTTCCAACCTTTATTGGAAACAAAAATCATTTGTTCAAGTGGAGAAAAAGGAATCACAAAAATTCCAAATCCGTCAGGGTGTTCGTCAGGGTTGTGTGTTATCTCCGTCACTCTATAAAAACTATTTCGGGAAGCTCTTGAAGAGGTAAAAGACGGTATCTCTATAAATTGGGTTTTGATCAGTAATTGGAGATATGCAGATGATACTGTCTTTCATGCAGACACAGCTGAGTGTTTGAAGTCCCTCATCTGTATCTGCTGACTGATAGAAAGTGTAGATGCGGTCTGTGAAAAATACTACATCCGAATGAATATAAGCAAAACAAAGGTTATGACAAGCAAAAACGTACCCCAAAATGTTCAAGTTCGCATCAGAGGTTCTCTTATTGAAACAGTATCGTCCATCAAATATCTGGGCGCACAACTACATGATAAGTGGGAGCAAATAAAAGAAATAAAAATACGTATCGAGAAAGCCAGAGCTTGTTTCAGTCGCATGAAAACACTATTATGTAATATGAAATTTAATCTACAACTAAGAACTCGCTTACTGAAATGCTGCATATTCTCTATACTGATGTACGGTGTAGAATCTTGAACATTGACGGAGGCTGCATGTAGATGACTTGAGGCTTTTGAAATGTATTACCGACGTATGATGAGAATATCTTGAACACATCACGTGTGTGGAAAGAGAAATCATTAAAGAAAGGAAATTACTTTGGACAAATAATGCGTAATCAAAAGTACGAACTTCTACAAGTGGTTATTCAAGGCAAGATGGATGGTAGGAGAGGCCCCAGAAGACGACAAATTTCGTGGCTACATAATTTGAGACAATGGACTGGAAAGACATCTGCTAAATTATTTAAAGCCGCTGTCAATAAATAATATGGGCGACAATGATCGCCAACGTCCACTGAGAATAGGGTACAGGAAGAAGAAGAGGAAGAAAATAACCTTCATAAACTTGTCTACTGTTACAAAAAAAAATTTCAGTTTATGTAAATAAAAAATTTATAAATAATTTATTTAGGTTATGAGTTAAAAGCATTTTATTTTAAATCTGTTTATTTTATTATTATGGAGCATTAACTAAATAGTAATTTTTAACCGACTTCTAAAAGAAGGAGGTTCTCAATTCGTTGATTATGTATGTTTTTTTTATGTATGTACACCAGGTACTCCGGAACGGCGGCACTGATTTGAATGAAATTTTTTACGTCATGTTTAGGAAGTTGCTGCGGTGGTCCCGTATTTTTTTGGACAGAATTGGTACGGTAATATCCAAGATGGCGCTGACAATATGGCGGCCAAAAAAATTAAATTTGTTTGATTTTATCCAAAATTGGTATGGGGGAATTGTTGGGGTTATACACAACGAATCTGAAATTATTTTTAAAAAATTCAATATGGCGGATGCAATATAGTGGACAAAAAAAATTAATTTTGTCTGATTTTCTCCAAAATTGGTGTGGGGGAGTTTTCGAGGTCGCACATAATGGATTCAAAATATTTTTAAAAAATTCATTATAGCAGACCAAAAAAAATATTTTGTCCGATTTTTTCCCAAATTAGTACGAAGGGGTTTTCAGGGTCGTACATAATGATTCTGAAATTATTTTTAAAAAATTCAATATGGCGGATCCAAGATGGCGGATTAATTATTCTACATCTCCCGACTTTATCTAAAATCAGTATTGGGGTATTTTTGTTAGTGTTAATTATGAATTTAAAATATTTTTTGAAAAACTCAATCTAACAGATTCAATATGGTGTCCGAAAAATTTTACATTTGAGGGTGTAAATTATGAATTTAAAAATATTTTTTCAGGATTCAATATGACGAATCCAAGAGAGCGGACTAAAAATTTTACGTTTTTCGATTTTGTTCAAAGGTGGGACTGAATCGTTTTTCAGGATGTAAATAGCGAATATAAGTCTAGAAATTTTAAATTTCCGGATTTCATCCAAAATTGGTACTAGGGGGTTTTGAAGGGTTTAGATTTAGATTATAGATTAAGACTTAAAATAATTTTTTTGAAATTCAATATAGCGGATAAAATATGGTGGGTTGAAAATTTTACCATAATCGCATTTTTTCAGATTTGGTATTAAAGGGCTTTCGGGGTCGTGTATTACGAATATGAAATTAATTTTTTGCAACCATTGGATTGATAAGATACAATATGAGGAACAGAAAATTTTACATATTCCGTTTTGTCTAAAATTGATATTGTGGGGTTCTTGAGGCGTATACAAACTCAAAATGCAGTATAAAATATATCGAGCTAAGAAATTTACATCTCAGGTTCTTTAAATATTGAAAATTTATATTGTAGGGTTCTTGAGGCATATACAAACTCAATATGCACTATAAAATATAGCGAGCTAAGAAATTTACATCTCAGGTTCTTTAATACATCGATATTGGAAGATTTTAGGGCCTATATTGCCAATCTAAAATTAATTTGAAATTTGAGATAGTGGATTTACTATGACAGACTAAATATTTATTTGACACAATTTTACTCGTATTTGGAAAACTCTAAGAACCAAAGAATTTTTAATGGTTCATTTTAGGGTGATTTACAACTTTGGATAAAATGGATACTTTTTTGCCACCTTGGAGTCATTGCGAGGTACACTAATCTCGAAAATGTTTCAGATTTAACTTTTAATACTTGTCTAAAACTATTATTAGGAATTTAGTTCACATATAGAGAGTTGCTCAAAAAGTAATGACTGATCCATATTATATTTTTTCTTTAAATTTTTGATTCTACATAAAATTTTAGGCTAAGTAAATTTCTATATCCAAACCAAATAGTTTTCGAAATATTTCGACGTTAAGTAAGTAGTATCTTGCTAATCAGTTTTTCAAGTGATAACATCACATGGAACAGGTATTTACACTGGTATGAGACTTTTTATTTCAAAAAATATAATATTGATCCGTCATTACTTTTTGAGCAATCCTCTATATGTGAACCAAATTCCTAATTATAGTTTTAAACCTAAAACATTTTCCGCTAATTTGAATCGTTTGTAAATTATTTAAGTGGTATATATTCATATATTTGTATTTCTTACCATAACAGACTGTACAAGAGCCTGTATAGCAATATTAAACATCACGCTTTGTAATATGTGCAACTCTTGATGAAACATTACCCAAAAGTAATATTTACTTTTGTCAAATGGATACCATAGCGTCAGGGGAAAAGGTTTCTCCAATAAACGCCTCTCCTCTTGAGTATATTTCTTATAAAACATGTAGCTATTATAAAATCCTTAAATTATTAAAAAAAAATAATTAATTTGTCCATTTGGATCTACTTTGCATATATATAAAACAAATCTATATTTAAACTGATAACATAAGATTTTAAACTACTTTTCCTGGAAAAAAAATAATTTTTGATACATTGAAAAGTAGTTGATTGGCTACGAAAATTAACAGAAAAAAAAACGATGGAACTGTGCTTATAACAATTAAGTCACAAGTATAAAAGTATAGGAACAAAACGTATACTTCACTTGTCAAAGTTTCATTAAACTAAAGTTAGTTAACAATTAAAAGAGAAAAAATAATAATTTTAGTCGTTTTTCGCTTATAAATGAAAAAGTCAGACTTTTTTTGAAAATGGAAGTAAAACGCTTTGTAGGCCATTCAAAATCCCTTTACAACAAGCTTTTCCACGAATTGGTTAGAATATTTTTCGCTGGGAAAATCTCAACAAAAAAAGGAAAATTCACTAATGGTTTATTAAATAATAGCTCTGGTGAAAACGAACCTATGGTTTATGTAGATAATGCATAAAAATATGGATAATTAAATCAAGTTGAGAGCATTTCGGATCGATCCTTCAAATAGTTATTAAGAGAACTTTGTGACTCAGAGAAAATCAATTTTTTCCCATTTCCAACATTCTATTTTATTTTAAAGCATTTTCAGGGCTTTACAATAAAGAAATATACAAATTTATGGTAACAAAAAGAAACAAAACACATATATGAAAAATTACTTGTCATGAAACAAGTCAATTAAAAATTAGAAAAGATTAACATTGTAACTTACCCAGAAGGGGTTTTCCTGAGTTAAATTTAAAAGCAAATCCAAAAACATAGATACCAGCACTTTTTCAAAATAGCATTAAGAAAATGACAGCACCTCCTTGGCTGCAACGAAAAACGGTACCGAATATGGTTTATTAAATTCCATGTTGATATTGAAACGAAGGACTAGGAGAGTTCGGATATACCCTTGTAGAAATATTATTTTGATGAGCCCTTATAGAAATATTATACTGATGAGTCATCGTTGGAGTTTGTTATTTCGAGACTTGTATTGTCGTATGTTTTGGTAGATTTTATAGATATATAACATAAACAGGGACATGATATGAGTAGTTAGTTTTAGTTGGTATTTGAATGTGAAAGTGTTAAGAAGTAAGCATTAAAAGGATGGTTATTTAATGGTGAAAAGTGTTATGTTTTAGTCGAATCTAATGAGAAAATATAGAGAGAAAGTCGTAACAATTGGTGTCGGAAGTGAGCATTATCACCAGGTTTCCAGAAAATTCTATTGGAAATTAGAACAGATGGAGAAAATCCGATTTCACTGTGGGATTTGTTATCAAGTAATTTTCGATAAAGTTTTAGAACGTTCCATTTGTAAACCCAAAAAGAAATAGCGACAAATGGACTTCACCATTGGATTCGTCATTACAAAAGAAGCATAGAACCGAATTTTCCACAAAGTTCTAGAACATTCTATTTGGAAATTAATAGGGATACCGAAAAACTATTTCACCATCGAATTTGTTATTAACAAAATGGCTTCGAATAAAATTTTCGGTAAAGTTCTAAAACATTATATTTGGACACACTAACAGAAATAATAAAAAACTGACTTCACCTTCGAATTTTTCATTAAAATGGAGGCTTTAGAGGCGAATTTTCGATAAAATTATAAAACATTCTATTTGGAAACTAAAACAGATAGCGAAAACTGACTTCACCATCGGATTTAACAACAAGAAAGAAGTTTAGAACCGTGTTTTCAGCAACATTCTGGAAGATTCTATGGTAAATACTAGACAGCAAACAGCCGAGAGCAAATATATAAAGCATTGGCTATTTTTATGGAACTTATAGAAGAGAATCCCTTAAAAGAAGAAGAACAGCGGCTCTAGAAAGAAAAATAAGAAAAAAAGAACGGCACCAAAAAGGAGAAAAATGTTATTTGAAAGAAGAGCAACAGCCAGGTATTTACACTCGACTGGTGCTCCGTGAACCGTGATTCAGCTTTACCATCGATTTCCACATGTGATGTAGACTGTAACCCGCATTTCTATTAAAATTATTTGGATATTTACAAATTTCTATTGATTCTCTAATTTTACGTTTAAAGAAACCAGGCACTGACGCTAGCAGCTTAGTTTCTTTTACAATAAAAGTGTGACCTGAGCAATGCTGATGTTCAACTACTGAAGATTATACAATTTGTTTCTATTTTATACATTTTTCATGTCTTTAAGCCTAGTGGATATAACCCATCCTACATACACTTTGCCACAAGAGCAAGGTATCTTGTAAACGCCTTCTGTTGCGTCCTTTGGAGACTTTGAACATTGTCCAACTTTCTTACATGTGTTGAAAATTGTCCAAATGTTTGATTTTCGGAGCAATCTGGCAATCTTGTCGGTGGTTCCCTGTATGTAAGGTAAGACAACACTATCCATAGGAGGTTCATTTATGACATTTTGTTGAGGAATTAGATTTTTATATTTATTAATAGAATGTCTTATATCTTCAGCGCAATATCCGTTGCTTTTCAAAGCATTAGTCAGTTTTTCTCTTTCTGATTTCAGTGGTCGTTCGTGATATATTAAAAATGTTTTATGTACCAAAGTGTTTATGACGGATTGTTTTGAGAAGGATCATGGTGTGACGTTGCATTGATATATCGATGATTCAGTTTTCATAATATCTGACATATTACGAATCAACAACATGGACATGTCTGATTTCCACTTACTTTACTTTTCCAGGAACTTTCTACAAGCAGACTTCGGGAGCGGCTATGGGATCTCCACTATCACCTGTTGTAGCTAACATCCTCATGAAAACTTTCGAAGACAACATCTTGTCCTCTGCTTCTTTTGAACCTAAATTTTGGTGCAGGTATGTTGCATAATTTCCTGGATTATCTAAATCAACAACACCCTAGCATAATATTCACTATGGAAACTGAATCAAATGGTGCCCTTCTTTTTCTTGATGTACTAGTACAAAGGAAAGTGAATAGCAAATTAGGATATTCTGTGCACAGAAAATCAACTCATAGAAATCGATATCTCAATGTAACGTCACACCATCATCCTTATTAAAAACAATCCATCAGAAACTCTTTGGTACATAAACCACTTTTCATATGTGACGAACAATCACTGAAATCAGAAACAGAAAAACCGACTATTGCTTTGAGAGGCAACGGACATTGAGTTGAAGATATAAGACGTTCTATAAATAAATATAAAAACACAACACCTCAACAAAATGTCATAAATAGACAGTGTTGTCTTACCTTACATACACAGAACCACCGACAAGATTGCCAGATTGCTCAGAAAATTAAACATTCGGACAATTTTCAACACATGTAAAAAAGTTGGATTATCGTTGAAGTCTCCAAAGGACGCAATTCCTCTTCAAACAGAAGACGGTTACAAAATACCTTGCTCTTGTGGTAAAGTGTATGTAGGTGAAACAGAACGGTATATATTCACTAGGCTTAAGGAACATGAAAGATGTATTAAAAAGAAACAAATTGTACAATCTGCAGTAGCTGAACTCCAGCATTACTCAGGTCAGACTTTTAATGTAAAATAAATTAAGATGCTAGCATCAGTGCCTGGTTTCTTTAAACGTAAAATTAGAGAATCAATCGGAATTTGTAAATATCCAAATAATATTAATAGAGATGCACGACAGCTTCAACCTCCATAAAAAAATAAAACAAGCAACAGGAAGTTACCGTAAACGGAGCCCTGGAATAATCTTGGACTCGGACAACAACATCATCACCGAAAATGACAAAAAACTTGTAAGATGGAAGCAATACATGGAGGAATTGTTTGGAAATGAAAACAACAGTACTGTGAATACAGTCGTTGGCGGGGAGGGGCCTACCATCACACAGGCGGAAGTGGAATCAGCGATAAATAGACTCAAAAATAACAAAACCCCCGGACCAGACCAGATACACGGAGAAGTTCTCAAATTAATTGACTCAGAACAAATAAAACTACTGACCACCCTCTTTAACAAAATTTACATGGACGGTCAAATACCAAAAGACTGGCTACTGTCGACATTCATCCCGATTCCCAAAAAAACGAACGCAACTAAGTGCTCCGATCATAGAATAATCAGCTTGATGAGCCAGGCTTTAAAAGCTTTTCTTAACATCATTCAAGCACGAATATATAGAAAACTCGATGAAAACGTAAGTGACACGCAGTTTGGATTCAGACAGGGACTTGGCACTAGAGAGGCCTTGTTTTCCATGCAGATTCTGATACAAAGAGCACGTGACATCAATGCCGACGTCTTTGCATGCTTCATAGATTTTGAAAAGGCATTTGACAAAGTGCGGCACAGTAAACTGATTTCAATCCTACAAGAGACAGGAATCGACGACAGAGACAGAGAGATAATATCAAAGCTATATTCACAACAAAAGGCTATTGTACGAGTTGAGAATGAGACAACAGAAGAATTTAATATACAGAGAGGAGTACGCCAGGGCTGTATACTGTCGCCACTTCTATTCAACGTATACTCAGAACATCTCTTTAAAGAAGCACTGGGCAACATAGAAGATGGAATTATTTTAAATGGAGAAGTAATAAACAACCTAAGATACGCGGATGATACCGTTCTTATAGCCGATACTGCAGAGGGACTTCAAAGAATTATCGACTGAATAGTGACAGCTTGCAACAGATATGGTATGAAGATAAACTGCAAGAAGACGCAAACGATTATTGTCAGTAAAAACGACATCGGCAATATACAGTTTACTGCCAACAACGTAACTCTCACAATGGCCGAGACGATCACATATCTAGGCTGCACGTTGAATAAGGACTGGGACCACTCTCGAGAAATAAAAAGCCGAATCGAGAAAGCAAGAGGTACTTTTAATAAGCTGCGCAACATACTCTGCAACCTGTCCCTCAATATACATACGCGGATCAGGATTTTGAAATGCTATGTACTCTCAACTCTCTTATATGGAGCAGAAGCCTGGACCCTTAGCGATGCTTCATGTAAACGTATAGATGCATTTGAGATGTGGTGCTACCGCCGCATGCTTAAAGTTCCTTGGATACACCACGTATCAAACGAAAACATTTTACAACGTATCGGTGGAGAACTGGAATACCTTACAAATGTCAAACGCAGAAAATTGGAGTACTTTGGACATATCATGCGGAATGAGAAATATCGCCTGCTCCAACTTATCCTGCAGGGGAAGATGGAAGGCCAGAGATCAGCTGGACGAAAACGAATATCATGGCTGCGCAACCTACATGGACTGGAATAAGTTATTAACAGGTTGTACACCGAAGAAATCAAGAAATTGACAAATTTTATATTTCAGTGTATATTTGAATTATTACAATCGGCCAAGCGCTTTCGGTCTCTCTATCGGACCATCCTCAGGGCTCAGACCTCGTCAAAGGACACACCTCAACCCTGCCAGTTTGAGAAAAGTCGCGAGCTTAGCCTCCACACAGAACAAGATGTATACAATTAAAAATACATAATTGTATACATCTTGTTCTGTGTGGAGGCTAAGCTCGCGACTTTTCTCAAACTGGCAGGGTTGAGGTGTGCCCTTTGACGAGGTCTGAGCCCTGAGGATGGTCCGATAGAGAGACCGAAAGCGCTTGGCCGATTGTAATAATTCAAATAAACACTGAAATACAAAATTTGTCAATTTCTTCATGGACTGAAATGACATCAACAGGTATGTTCAGAGCAGCAGTGAATAAAGTAATATGGACCAATGTGATAGCCAACATCCAAAGAGGATAGGCACTTTAAGAAGAAGAGATGCGGGTTGCAGTCTACATCACATGTGGAAATCGATTCTAACGCTGGATCACGATTCGATGAGCATCAGTCGGGTATAAATACCGGGTGTTGTTCCTCGATAGTTATTCAGTAATCTAATCTCGTGGAGTAAAGATCCCTGAAGATGCCGCGTGCAATCGTAGATAGGGTTCTGAAAGATGTTTCACACATATTTTCGAAAAATTCTTCAACGTCTTTCACTTATAAGCAAAAAACCGCAAAAATCATCATTTTTTTCATTTATAATTGTTAACCAGTACTACAGTTCGCCGAAATTCTTTCAGAAAACATACATTTTGTTCCTCATATTATCTGAACATTTAGTATTAACTGTTACATGCATAGTCACGATAATAAACTAATTGTTTTGGCCAAATTGGCCTTACGATTATTTTCATTGTTCTGTGGATCATTTAAATTTGAATTATAAATAGTTTAATGTTCTGTCTTATTTTTTTACTGGTTCCATAAATAAACGAAAAATCAGTATATAAATAACCAAATTGTACTTACCATCTCTAAAAAAAGTACCTCCGCCATTTAAGGTGGAGACGGTTAATAAAATCACAACTCTTCTACAATATTTAACATGGCTCCAGTAAATATTAAGTATTCCGGAATCGCTACTGGAATTTATAATTTTCTCTTCTTTATCTGCTAATTGTAACAATGTTATAATCTTTTTCGATTGGCATAGTTTAAGTTTACAGCATACTAGAAGGACAAATATCAGTCGAGATACGCTTTCTAGAGCTAAAATGTGTTAATTTTTTAAAATTGTGAATCGTTTTATTTATTTATTTTTTTTAATAAAATTAGCAAGGTTTATTTCAACAATAAATTGTAATAAATATGAAAAGTGAACATATAAACACACAAAGCCTATTCATTTTTAAATAAAATTGTATTTGATAAATTCCTCGACAAAATAAAATGCGTTTGTAGTAAGTATTTTCCTGACTACTGATTTAAATTTTTCTTCTTCTTTCTTCTTCTTCCTTCTTATATATAAGCAATTTGCTTGTTATTCTTCGTCTCTTTGCCTGGTTTCAGTCTATTGCGAGGTTATCACTCCATCGTTTACGGGGTCTTCCGGTACTCCTACGTCCTATTGGTGATTTGTCCCTCGTGATCCTTACTATTCTGTCATCGGTCATGGGGTTGATGTGTTCGTTCCATTCCCTTTTTCTTTGTAATACCCAGTCATTAATGTTATCGACTTTACACACTCTTCTTATATCTTCGCTCCTATTCCGACCCATAAGTGTAATGGAACAAATGTTAATTATTTTTCATTGTTCAATGTCAAGTATATTCTGTTAAAATAAATAATTAAATAATCACTCTGTGAATAGATATGCCGTGGGAACAGGGTAGTTATATTTTTTATCACTATCCACGAAGGTCTAAAGGAAGAATAAATCAGTTATCGAACTTAACGTTTATGATCTTTGTCGTTTAAATGTTTTCTTAAAAAAATACATAAAGTCAGTTAATTTATGAAGACGTAAAAGACCCTCTCTTAGAATTGCCTATAAATCTGTCTAAGGAATCCTGCCCTGGTTAAGTATATAAAACCAGACGTGTTAAGGGTAGTTTTAACATATGGTATGTGGAATACCGTTAAAATGTTTTAAAATATTGAACGATTTTCCCATTATTAGGAAACAAAAGAATGGTCAAATAAACTCACTATAATAGAAATATATCGTTTGGTCATTTGTAAAAAGAATACTGAGTAATCACTGTTTTTTCTATTCACAAGAAATAATGAGTTAAGATGTTTATTGCCAAAACAGCCAAGAAAAGTAAATAGTTTTTTTATAGTCTTTAACATATATTCTTTGAGTTATAGAAAGAAATAGAATAGTTTTATTAATTGTGTTTATATAAAAATTATTATGAGAGATGCTCACAATTCGGGAATCAAACGTCCGGTATAGTACAGCTAACACCCTCAGTAAGAAAACTCCCAAATCTTCGAATTTTAAGGGAAGAAATTGTCGTTTACCGGGTTCCATCTTTTTAGGAATAGTAAATTTTAGTTCCAATCTGAAATTCGAATAAGGGTGATCGGCACCATTGTATAAGCCCAGTGCCGTAGTGTATATTTGGTGGGAATGAAGGTTTTATTTGTCTGATTTGTTTTTGATTTAATTCGGGAAGTTAAGGGAGTATCATGTGTTATTTTAGTGGGGAATTTCGCGATTTTCATACGGTTCGATTAAGTAATATAAATAGCTGTTTTTCGCGTTTTATTTCTTTTTTTTTTTGTTTAATATTTTATTAAGCTATTTATACGTGTTTTTTCAAAATTGGGTTTTACGTTTTTGGTTAAAATAACGGCCGACAAGAGCAATTATGTTAGTTTTTCGTAATTGTTATTAGATTTAAGTTTCTCATTGTCAATAGTTCGTTTTTATTCTATTTATTTTTGTTTAATAGACTAAGCTGTTTTGAGAAACTTGTTTTACTCAATTTAATTAAAACCTTCACGCGGATTAACTCACGGGCGCGCTGTTGCGAGACCTACAAAACAGGAGACGTCTACTGACCAACTAATTAGCAGCCTTTTCTGAGTCCTGAAGATCTGAGTCATGGTTGTGGTAAGCTTTAATAACCGTAGTGTTTGGTACTAAAGCTGCAAGAGAGAAGTTGAACGACCAGACTTCCAGAGTGTCTTTATTACTGTGAAATTTTAATTGTAGGTTATTAAAATAGTTACTAATTAATATGGGACAGAAATGATTATAGATAAGATAATTAACGCTACCTCAATATGTCATCGGCAAGAGTCTATAATCAAATTCTGTCACATAAGTATCCTGCCAGCTATCCTGCGCACCACTCTCATCTCTGTTGTTTCCAGTATTTGTTTTGTTTTCGAGGTTTGTGGTCTGGTTTCTGCAGTGTATGTTAGTATGGATCTTATTGCTGTTTTATAAATTCTGGATTTAACTTCGATTCCTATATGTTTATTGCTCCATATGGTACTGTTAAGACATGCGGCTGTTCTTGCTGCTTTCATGGCTTGTCCCCTCACCTCCGTTTCAACATCCCCGTATCCGGATATTTCTATTCCGAGATATTTGAACTTCATTTCCTGCTGTATAATTGTGTTGTCTATTTCTAGTTTGCATCTGAGTGGTGTTCTAGATGTAGTCATGGCTTTAGTTTTTGACGCTGATATATTCATGTTAAACTTTTTCGCTGTTATGTTAAATTGGTGCAGTAGTCTTTGCAAATCGTCTTCGCTTTCAGCTATTAACACTGCATCGTCGGCGTAGCACAGTATTTTGATTTCCCTGTCTCCTATTTTATACCCTAAATTTTTCTAGGCAAAATTATTTTACGTCATCTGTGAGAAAAAATGGGGCCGTCGCATTTTTATAAGCTTCTGCTATGTTGTAATCTAGCAAATGGAAGTCAGATTTCATTAGAGTTTCTCGCTAAAAAGTCATGGTGTCTGAATTCAAACTATATTTGCCTAAATTTTCCTTTATGCGCATTCAGCACAAATAAATATACATCCCTGGCTATGTTAATAAGTTTTAAAAATTAACTTTCTCTTGACATCATCGCGGTAGGGAACAGCAGCTGTCACTCGCACAGCTTTGTCCTGAAGAGCAAATATTCTGTTCAGATGAGGAGGTAAAACTCCAACCGACAAGCTTAGGAGCATTTCGACACAAAAAGCGCCTATGTGGTCAGTAGGACATCTCTAGGATCTAAAAAGGAAAATGGTTGAGGACAAACTCTTTGCCAGTAAATCAGCCTGCGCTTTCCATGTCAAATACGGATCTTTATTAAGACCCAAATACTTAAGATAATCCGGATTTTCAAATCTGTGTTTTCTGTAAGTATTTTTTTTTCTTATTATTAAATGCGAAATTTATCGAATTTTTTTTTCATATAAAGAAATATTTGTTATGGTCTCACTTTTTACAAGTGAAAGAGCAACTATTGAACTGCTTTCAGTAAAAATTTCATCTAAAAATCTTGAGAAATGAGCTGGTGCGACCTGATTTTCCGAGACGCCTCAAAAAAAATTGACTTTGCGGTGGACACGATAACCCTAGACAGCCTTATCTGAAATCAAAAAACCAAATATTTCCTGTTAGTACATGAGTATAGCTAGGGAGTGGACGTTGAATTTTGCGGAAAATTAAAAATTGCAGTTTTGGCAGAGTTGCAAAAAAAAATTTCTAAATTTCGATAAAATTGGTGCCAAAAAACTCTGCCAAAAATACAAATTTTATTTTTTTACAAAATCCTTCATTCTCTCCCCAGGGGATCACTTTTAGAAAAAATATGTACAATTTGAAGAAGATTGGTGTATTCATTTTCGAGAAACCGTGTCCACCGCCTTCAAAAATACAGTTTTGAGAAAAACGCATTTAAAGTTTCATGTAAGAAAAAACCCGAGAAATTCTTTTTTTTTTAACTTACAATCACCAATCCCAGGGCCATACAGTAAAGTTTCTGCCTCAGTTCCAATATCTAAAGCATCCTTTTGCTCTCTTCTAAGTCGAATTCGGGCTTTTTGAGTCCTAGCCTCTGCTTTTTTGTCGGCCATGGAAATGCGATGCTCGTCTATCATCCGAGCATATTCATGGCAATTCCGGCCGACTTTCACATCCATATTGTGGAAAAACATCAAAATAGATAACATATATTCATTGAAAATAGATGTATGCAGCAATATAAGCTATTTTGGAGCCAACCGGAAGTATTTTTGGAGTGACCTTCCAAATTAGTTGATTGAAACTTCCGTTATTATTTTGTGTGAATCCTCTGACACACCGCTGTAGAAGCTCGTCTTTGCTCAGCTCATCGTAGATCGGCTTGATAGTTGCCAAGACATAATCTTCCAAAGGTTCAGAATCATGCTTGAAACCTTCGAGGCTATCGATAGCTGCAGCACGTTGCCAAGCACACCAAGAATGAATGGAAACACAGCTGAGTCGTTAAACTTGCTGTGCGCGGACCGACCTAGAGATGGGCGAACCTTCTATAGGCTCTATTTCCGAAAGTTTAATCCCGATTGACTTGTAATTTTCAGAGAATATTTCTGAAATAGTGTACTTTCTAAGAAGCCAAGAAAACAAAAATTTTTTTTTAAATTTGAAACTCATGCAACCCCTTAAGGCCTAAATGGCTAATAATAAACCAATTCCACGTTTTTTGTTCTATCTCTGACATGTCGTCCGCAAAGAGAAAAATTTGCTGACTCATAGAGTGAAACATGCTTATACTATTTATAAATAGAAGAAATGATCCTGGCCCAAGAATAGATCTATGAACAACCCCCATACGTTTTCTTTAAGGGCTTATTTTCTATTATGTCATGGGACATACTAGGCCCCTATCCTCGTAAGTGTGATGTGAAAGGTGAGGTGAATGGCGATGGGAATGGCAATGTGAACTTTTTGACAGTAAAAGCCGTATTCTTAAAAAGACAATGTTGCCAAATATAAACGTGCTAAAACCCGAGAATTTCAAAAAATAAAATTGATGACAGATTGAATTGAGCTGTCAGATCGAAAATGTTCGTAGTATATTTTGTTGCCATTTTAGGCAAAAAGTAGTTTTGGTACTTTAAATTAATCGTCAAAAGTAAAAAAAAATACTGCTGTTGTTATTTTTGTGAAGTTATTGATTGTCATTACAATATTTGTACTTTGCCTGGATTAAATTTATCTTAAATTGACACTCTAGAACTGTTAAACAAAAATGCATACAAAGAGCCAAGTACTTGAAGATTCTAATATATAAAGAAAAGGGGATATAAAAAAAAGCAGCAATCATATATACAAAGTAATATACTGAATAATTGCAGAAAGTCAGCACTGATAAACCTTGAAACGGTGGAAATTATAACTCTACGTAGTTTGACTAAAAGCCATCCTCCCAATCCACTACGGAAACTATCCAATCAGTTATTTATTGTATGAATTCACAAAGTGTCCAGCCTTTTACTGCGAGATGCCCTGTCCTGACAAGTAAATTTGAAAGAAAACCTGAAACTTGGACAATGATAGTGAAACTTTATGATCAGGGACCGAAACCAAAGGCCAGTAAGAAGAAGTCCATTAAAGATACTGGCGGATCTCATTCAACTATATTTTTTATTTTGTGTACCATAAATAAGGTTTTTATGCTGAAGGACCTTATTCGTTGGTCTGTAGGGTTTATATGAACAATTAAATAAATATTATGATTATAATTTATTGAGACATATAAATATTTATATGTCTCAATAAATTATAATCATAATATTTATTTAATTGTAGTGTCGTATAGTGTTTAACAGAGTCTAATTAAGTTAAGTGCTGTAGTTAACATAATTTAAATATAAAAGTTGTTACTTATTTAAATAAAAGTTTCAGATAGCTTACAAATTGTTATTTCTCAAATTTATTATAAGTTGTGTCGTGAAAAGAATTATGTTAAACTTAACTGTTTAAAACTAAGATACTCGGCTGTTATTGACACAAGTATTTATGTTAAATCCATGAGCAGAACTGGCCTCAGAAAAACATTTTTAAATAGCATGGTCATACAATTGAGTTATGAACAGAATCGCCCGTAATAATTTTATATGTCTGTAATCTCAAATTTTCTTAATATTTGCGAGACATATTCAACTTTCTAAGCATATTTTATTAAAAAATTTGAAAATATTAAAAATATTAGGGTATCACCTAATTAACGTTTCAACTGTTTATTCAAAAAATAAAACGTGTTAAAGAAACGGTTCGTCAACATATTATTTTTTTTAGTGACGAATTATTTTGAAGAATCAAAAATAAAATAAAAATTTTTAATACTATTTTATTTTTTAAAATTCGTGTGTTAAAAGTATTTAGCGGCTGACATTTCATTTGCGCATGTTTCACCGTTCGCTTGCCTTTCACCGGGCGAACGAGGATATGAGCGATGAACATTTCAAGAATACGCGTTCGCCACCTTTTCACCGTTCACTTCACGTTCCCCAGTACGAGGATAGGACCCCTGGTAACGGTCTGACAGAAAATATTCTACTGTCATGATTCTCTGGATTAAAATTATAAATTTTTAATTTGTTCACAAGTAAATTTGAGGTAACGCCATCAAATTTCTTCCTGGTATTAAAAAACTTTGATTCTACAATATTTTGTAGATTTTCCAAATTTAAATCCAAATTGACAATTATTAAAATATTCTATAATATATGCATAAAAGCACCATTGCACCAGGAATCTTTAGGGATCTTTATTTCACGAGACTAGGACACTGAATGACTATGAAGAAGCAACGGCCCAGTATTTATACCCGACTGGTGCTCAGCGAACCGTAGGTGAACACCAGCATTGCTCAGGTCACATTTTATTGTAAAAGAAACTAAGCTGCTAGCGTCAGTGCCTGGTTTCTTTAAACGTAAAATTAGAGAATCAATAGAAATTTGTAAATATCCATATAATATTAATAGAGATGCAGGTTACAGTCTACATCACACGTGGAAATCGATTGTAACGCTGGATCACGGTTCGCTGAGCACAAGCCGGGCTGTTACTCCTCGATAGTCATTCAGTGTTCTAATCTCGTGGAGTAAAGATCCCTGAAGATGCCTCATGCAATCGTAGACGAAACATCGGATAATAATTCCAATTTGATACAGTCTAAATCCAAGAACCATGATTTTCAACTTGACCAAAGATGTGAAAATTTTCACTCTTTATTAACAGACAAGGTTCTTTCTCTATGGAAATCTTTCAAAGTTTGTCCCACGTTTAAAAAGGTCGTAGTTGCTGACCGATGTCTATTATACACAATTTTTCTAAAATATTTCAATTTTTACTTCATAGTTATATTTTTTCGTTAACTAGAAATTTAATTACACCATTTCAACATGGCTTATTTAAACTTATATCGAAAGCAGTTAATCTGATGATTATAACTCCGGATGTTGCAGAGGCGATTGACGATGGTTGTCAAATCGATGTGATTCATTTATACGTCACAAAAGAATTAGTTCGTTAGGGCCACTTTAGTTCACTTGAAAATCTGTCAACACTCGTCTTTTCAGATTCTTTAAATCGTGTCTTCATAATCGCATTCAACATGTTGAAATTGGCGATTTTCGCTCAGTGAAATATGTTTCAAATTCTGGTGTATCAAAAGATCAATACTAGAAGCTTTATCTTGTGGTATTTTTATTAACAATATAAGAAAATAAGTTGCTAACAGGAATGCATTGAGCTTCAGTCAAACCTGGAACAGGTTAACAAATGTTGTTGAAATGATTATCTGCAGCTCTACTAGGGGAATGTAATGTTAAGTCTTTCACCTCGAAATTATCTCCATTTATGTATGAATATAAGTTATATACCGTCTTATTAACACAGGTTGAAGTTTTTAAAAGTATCGGAGTCACTTACCACCCACCCTCATTTTCCGTTCATATAAATAATATCAACTCCGACGCTTTAAAAGTTTTTGGGTTTATTTTACATTGTACTCGAGATTCTATTAATACTGACATCATCAAAGTACTGTATATCACGAATGTGTTGTGTAAATTAGAATAGGCATCAGTGGTGTGGCCCAATAGCTTAGAAAGAGTCCACAGAAGATAAATGTGATGTGCGGGAGTGCAACTTCATGCACATTTTGTCTAGCAGCCAGTGGAAGATGACAGTACCAATAATAAATCTGTCAATGATCCCTGCCCATACTTAACTTTGAATTGATGATGATAATGCACAACCTTTATTGTATGCGGATTTTCGTCAGCATAAACATTTTCATTATGTCGATTTGTCATATCCATTCTTATAAAGTAACTCTTATTAGTAAATGTCATTTACTTTCCATTCATTAGTGAATTGATAGAAGCCTAAACTAAATTCGTGGTCGAGGGATAAAAGCTTTTCTACTGTCTGGAGGTGAATTGGATGGCACAGCTGTTCTTTTAACGTAATATTTACTTGATCTTTAGAAACCTTAAATTCCAAACCTAAGTATCAGATGGTCAATTTTGGATTTTCTTCTACTCGTTCTAAAAAATATTTCTCAACCTTTGGGATCCTAATCGTAAGATTCTGTTTTTAATCAATGGTTGCAGAAAGAAGACTATCGGTTTCTCGACGACGTCTTTCAACAACGGCAAACCATTTTCTTGGCAATAAGCGTACACTAAATATATGTATATATATATATATATATATATATATATATATATATATATATATATATATATATATATATATATATATATAATGTGAAATGGACTATATTATTTCGACTTTCAAGTTACCTTCGTTTACATTTCTGGCTACTATCAACTTATATAACTGGACAGTAAAACATATGATACTGAAAACGTAGATGAACTGACTTGTCGTGGCATAAATCTTGTAAACGATATAATAAATCGTTGGTCTATTAGGAATTTTCTGCGACCATACACCAGCAATCATCATTAGTATTTTGCAGAATCGAAATAGTTCCTTCTGTGCCATAATTTGTTCAATGAGTTCTAATCATTCAATATTTCCTGAAAAAATATAATTTTTTAAGTATTTTATAACTTATCTATTTTTATAAAATTGTAAGATAATGATTTGGGGGATATGGGGGATTAGTTGTGTTTTTCGGAAGATCTCTTTGAAATTTCTTCACTTATAATTAATAAGCTCTTTTTTCTTAACACTCGGAATTTCCTAAAATTCAATCTTAAAAACAAAATCCTAATCATGAATCTTCTGAAATTGAAAATGAGAAAAATAAGTTCCGAACAAAAGAAAAGACTTTTTATGGAATCTTTTAAGGTTCGATCTCAAAGAGAGATGAATTAAAGTTATCACACTAAATAAGCATAAGCCAGTCGTTCTATTTGGAGGCAGCATTTTTTCAAAATACTTGTCATATGTCAATATCTGAAAACATTAAAATATGGATTATATCACATTCAGAATATATATATATATATATATATATATATATATATATATATATATATATATTGGAGAGATGCTTTTCAAAACCATAAAGTTGTTTGCATCTCAACTTTTTTGGTAGACCTTGCATAATAATGAATATTTTTAAATATTCTAAGGGAGAAAAAAATATAGAAATAGCAAAAACTAACGATGGAGGAAGTAACAATGGCATAAATATAGAAAAGAAATAAGAGCAACTAAAGAGCAACATATTATAGGCATGGGATATGAATTGAGGCAAGGCGAGAATATTTAACAATATCCCGAGAGAAACCAAATTATGGATATATGAAATACCAGGGAGAGTAAAAGATAACAAAGAAAAATGAAAAAAATTACTGACTACAAGAAGAGATGAAAACTACAAAGCATGTGAAGAAAAAAAACAAGCGAATATATAGCAACAAAGAACGCGTAAAACGCAATATGGAGGGAATTTTGACACAAAATCGCAAAAAACTACATAGACAATTAGAAGATATTCTACAGCATATTAAAACAGCTAAGAAAAAATACTGGAATATGGCATGCCAAATAAAAAAAATAAAGAGGGGAACATAATAATAAATGGAGTCAAAATAATGGAAAGATGGATATGCTACTTTGAAAAACTAACATTTATGGAACTTACAAGACAACAGAAGAACAGTGAGGAATAAAAAATTGTCGAAAGGGAGATATCGAGATATAAAAAAAGGGAAATTAGAAAAAGTACTAAAAGGGATAAAACTAACTCCCGGAAGAGATAATATCAGGTTGGAAATGATTAAATATAAGGGAAAAATGAGGAAATTGTTGAATAATGTATTAAACAATGCAAAAATACCCAAGCATGGGAAAACAGATAACACATGTTGTAGTGTTAGAAGGATAAAAGGAATTGCGCTAATTGCAGAGAAATAATACTCTGAAGTAACTCTGGCAAGTATAGTTTAAGAAGAATAGAAGCACATAGGATCTCATATTCATTATCAAACAAATGATCAAAAAGGTAATAAACAAGAAGAAGGAATTACGTATATGCTTTATACGTGGAGAAAATATTTGACAGAATACGGCGGAATGTCGTATGAAAAGTGCTAAGAGATAACATAGAAGTATTAAAGACAGGGGACATATATAAATAATTAGAACAAACCATGAAAAATCAAAGAATTTGAAATAAAGCAAGGTGTTAAACAAGAATACATATTGAGTATTTTCTGTTCCTAACGGTACTGTATTAAACAATGCAAGAAGCAAATAAAAATATTAAACGATTGATAATAGCTATTGGTAAATAAAGATGACACGAATAAAAGAGCTGATGCAGATTACATAGCGTTGATAGCGAACACAAAAGAAACCCTAAAATATAATCTTGAATTAATAGGAAAAAAACTAGCGAAAATAAAGATGAAAATGAATATACAGAAAACCAAGGCCATGATAATTTCGAAAACAAAGTAAATACATTAACCAAGGTGGTTGGGAAGCAAGTTGGGCAAGTAACCCACTTCAGGTATCCGGTTGCAAATATAGAAAAGAATGGGAAACCAAATCGGAAATAAATAAAAGAATTGGAAGAGTCATATTCAATCCAATATTGAAAACATTTGTAGGAAAAAGAGAAGTACTGAAAGAGATAAATAAAAACGGAAGTAGTGAACAAAGTTATTAGACTGGCACTCGTACAATAATGAGTTATGAACTTTGTCAGAAAGACATAGGAAATGAGGTTTTTGAAAACAGTAAAGAACAAAAACAAAATAGACAAAACTATAAAGAAGAAATTAAAAAAAAACTACAAATAGTACCCATTAACGAAAAAATTAAAGAGAGATATCCGAGATGGTTTAGTCATGTGTGCCGAAAGGCAGATAGACTTGCTACAACAGTTTTTGAAACGCAAGTGCCGGGAAAATGTGAAAGAAGTAGACCAAAGGTAAGATGGATAGATAAAATCAGAGAAGAAATAGAGAGGAATGGTCTAACATGAAGTGAAATAAAAAAATTAACACGGTACAGGTCAATTATACCAGCTGTTATTGAAGTTAAATGTATAAAGATAATTATGTGAGTGAGAATATTTACTATGTATCAATCATTTTATATTTTATCTAAAAAAGAATAGATTATATAATGTAGCCCATTTTTTCAAAATACTTATATAGAAACTCACAGCCAAAAAAAACATATATATATATATATATATATATATATATATATATATATATATATATATATAATAATTCGCGTCAAAAAAAAATTACAATCCTTCAATACAAAGCAACTAACTGAACTTACAATTGTAAAATTCTTACTCTAGATATTTATTTTTCAAATAACTATTTTTAAATGCGGCCGAGATTTTTAAACCTGCCATTTTAAAGCAAAATTAAATATCGGCTGCAAAGAAACTCTAAAAATAAGTACTGTTTTTACAGCCGAAGTTGAGTTTATTATAGTTTTGAAAATGTAACCTTAGAAAAAGAAGATGTTTAGAGAAATATGATTTTGTCATGGGCGTGGAATTCATGAAATAATATAATAAATTTAAAAATTAAATAGACGAAACATACAAATAAATTAATTTTAGTTATATATAAATAAGTAAAACATGCAATTACACCTCGTAAAATTAATTCAATTTTTTTATTATTGGCAATAAAGAAGCATATTTCTAAATTATTTTAGGTAGAACATTCTATGAGCTTTTTTAACATTTAGATTCTACATTTGATTATAAACTTCTTTTATGTAACATATCATAAACCTAAATTAAAGTGTTTTGAGATATTGACACTCGGAAAACGACGTTTTCTAAACTTTTGCTCTAAAATTATTACCCTACACCTTCACCAGATACTACAGAATAGAATATCGAAACTGGTGTGGTATATCAGACGACGCAACCATATTTAGACAGACTGAGGAGGGTACTCTAGTTATAGTGCAATCATAAAATGGACAAAAGGTTTATTCATAAAAGAAATGTGTAAAAACTGGCTCATGATTCTTGTGTTTAAAGTATAATTAAAAGAATAAAAATATTTGGCCTTTAAATTATTTTAAACTTGACCGGAAATTAAAGTCATTGCAAGAGCATATTACACATATTTCATATAAAAAACTATGAATTTGAAACGTTCGATGGAATCGAATGTCACTAGATTTAAATTTTTTTAATACATGGAGAGTTGAAATAAGAATGTTTAATTTATTTTGTTTTGTAAATTGTCCTGTTAAGACACTACAGGCTGTCAAAGTATCTAGCAAGTTTTTTTCATAAGGTAATATCTACAAAAAAGCCGTTTACATTTCAGGAACTGGCAATCCTGGCGGTGCTAGTTGCCATCTGGCATCTCTATTGTAAGATTTGACATTTTAGACAGTATTTGTGTTGACTAAAATATGGTTGTCGGACATACATTGTCTTTATTTTTATTTGTTTTAACGACGATTCGATTAGGTTGTATCCCTAATCGTTATCAAGTATAAACTGAATGGTTTGTCTTTAGGCTACGAGCTTATATGGAGACTGTGTCCATTAAAGCGTAAAGTTTCGCTTCACTGTACATACCCCAATGATTTGATGTTACTAAGTAATGGTTGCTAAAGATTAGGTATCTCAATACTGGGTTTACTGAAGATTCCATTAATATTTTTAATGTAAGCTATTTCTATAAATTTTCTTTTTATCATGTTGGGTTCTATATATATTGCTGCAGCTTCAGACCATTTTATATGGGGTTGTTCATCCCAAGCATGTTCTGCTATATCTCGACGTTTCCCCTTTTTGTATATGAGTTTTATGTTCCTTAATTCTAACTTCTAGTGGTCGTTTGGTTTCTCCAATATACATTTCACCACACTCACACGCAACTTTGTAAACACATTCTTTCTTATCGGTTGTTTTTGGTTTTGTTGTTGTTAAATGAGCTTTAAGTGTATTTCCTGATTTAAAAGCTCTTTTTATATTATAACTTCTGGCAATTCTTCTTTTTTTCTCCGAATTTTCTTTAAAGTGCGTAACTGTGAAGAAAGAATGTGTTTCTTGCTATCCAGTGGTCGTTGATCTAAAGTTATTTATATCATCATCAATTAATTTTAAAGGATAACCATTCTATTGTAAATCGGATTTAATGTTTGCTACCTCTTTTTTCAAGGAGGTCCAATTTTCGAGGACTTTTTCCAACATTTGTGGCCGTATATCGGCAATAACACGGCGAATGTTGTCCTCGAAGTGATCAATCGTTTCGGGCTTATCGGCGTAGACTAGCCACTTCACATATCCCCACAGAAAATAGTATAGCGGCGTTAAGTCGCACGATCTTGGAGGCCAATTCACGGGTCCGAAACGTGAAACTATGCGGTTACCAAACGTTTCCTTCAATAAATCAATTGTGACACGAGCTGTGTGACATGTTGCACCGTCTTGTTGAAACCACAGCTCCTGCACATCATGGTTGTTCAATTGATGAACGAAAAAGTCAGTAATCATGGCTCTATAGAGGTCACCATTGACTGTAACGTTCTGACCAGCATCGTTTTTAAAGAAGTACGGATCAATGATTCCACCAGCCCATAAAGCACACCAAATAGTCAGTTTTTCTGGATGTAACAGTGTATCAACATACACTTGAGAATTATCATCACTCCAAATACGGCAGTTTTGTTTGTTGAGGTATCCTTTCAAATAAAAGTGAGCTTCATCGCTAAACAAAATTCGCTTATGAAAATCGGGATCAACGGCAATCTTGTTTTGGGCCAATTCACCGAATCTACGCCTTGCTAGGTGATCGTGTAGCTTCAATTCTTGCACGAGTTGGATTTTGTAAGCACGCAAACCAAGATTTTTCCGCAAAATCTTCCATAAAGTGAATGGACACATATCCAATTCCTGTGCACGATGGCGGATAGACTGATTCGGGTCTTCCTCTACGCTACGCTCTACAGTAGCAATGACTTCTTCTGTACGCACTGTACGACGTCTCTGTGGATGCGTATTATCATTTAGAGTAAACGTGGTGCGAAAACGTTCCATAGTTAATCGAATTAATTGCTCTGATGGACGATTATATTGACCGTAAAATGGACGTAGTGCGCGATACGTATTTCGAACAGAACCATGATTTTCAAAATAAATTTGCACAATTTGGAAGCGTTGTTCAGGCGTCAGTCTATTCATGTTGAAATGCCAAACCAAACTAAACATAAATCACTTGACAGCTGACAAAATGGCCGCCAGTTAAAAAAGTGTTGCCAACTTAAAATTTTATACCTCTATAAAAAACACCCTTTATAACACGATTATAAAGGTTGCGTAAATTTTCCGTTTTGTTACAACAGAATGATTAGAACTATATTTAAGATATTGTCTAGTATGTGTTGGTTTCCAGTATACTGAAGTTTTAATAGTTTCGTTTGAACGATTCACCTTGGGGATTCTTCACTCTATCCAGTAGTTGCCAATATATATATATATATATATATATATATATATATATATATATATATATATATATATATATATATGTTGGAATGGTTCAAAACTAATGCCATAGAAGCGGCAATAGTAAAACCGAAAGTCTGTTTGAGATATGTCAATGGTACTTTCATCGTATGGAAGGGCAATGATCAAGAACTTAATGATTTCTTGAAACATTTAAACAACATTCGATCTACAATTAAGTTTATCATGGAAAAAGAAGTAAATGATCAATTGCCCGTCCTAGATGTCAGCAATAAATAACAGTTTTGAAGGGAATTAAGAGCTTTTTGAAATTCAAAGCATTCAAGACACGGTCAATGGAGAGGACGTTTTTAAATGAATTTAAAATGCACCAATTTCAATGGAAAATCTTAAAATGTATCACTACTGATGGTGGTAAAAATATATGTGGAAAGAATAAAAATTTCGTTACGCTCATACCAAGAGTCATAGAAAAATACGATGAATGAAAACCATTAATCTTTACTCCATCCACCAACAATCTTTGTGTGGATAATGATTGGGAATCTCAGAAGTTTTAAAGCTTATCATGCTAGCTCCTAATTATATCAGATCACATGCGCTCAGTAATAATCAATTTCAAGAGTTTTTCAAAAGATATTAAGATTTTCCGTATTATACTGCGGTGTCCTGGTTTAACTGCGGACAAGTTCTAACGCGTTTTTTAAGGTCCGAGCAATATTCGAAATTTTTTTGAATGAATGGAATCGTCCTTTGTTTGAATTACAAAACAATGAGTAATTATGGAAGTTATTATTGTATACAAATTTAATTAAACGTATTAAAGATTTAAATTTATAATTACAAGGAGGAAACCAGCTTCTATTTGATTTACACACTCATATTATGTCCTTTCGACAAAAAATTATCTTACTTCAATGGCAATGGAACAAAAGAGACGTCCCGCATTTCATTTCATGTCAAATATTCAGTCAGAAAAGTCAAACTCCATTTCCGGTATAGCTTTAGTTGCTTTAAAAATAAATTATGAGTCTGCTCAGATTTTGATGCAATTGTAAACGATTATTAAGATTTTTCAAAATCCTTTTTTAACATCGATATAGGAACCTTTGTCGCAAAACTTCAAAGGGAAATCATTGATTTGCAGTGTACGAATATTTTTAAATCAAAATATTTAAAGTCATCATTACTGAAATTTTTTACGAGTGTTTCATTGATACAGTTTGACTATTTGCATTAATTTGCTCGTGGCTTTTTTTCTGCTTTCCACGCTACTTATCTTGGTGGAAAAATATGCTTTAACATGTTGACTGTTGATAATTCCACCAGTAAACTTGATCCAAAACTGCAAACAATTGTCAATGGGAATATGCTAAAACATAAATCTGTTTAATCAAACTTATAATGTTTAATTTTTTCAGATAAATCTCATATCACTAATTACAGTTAAAATGTTTAGTTTCATTATGTGTATAAGTTATTTTGTTCTTTAAAATTGATTGTTAAATAAAAACATCTGATTATTATTTTGTATGATGCACTTACATTTTTAATTTTACAATGTAATCAAAATAAACTATGGCAATCGCGGGACATTGCTTAGAAATAATACCACATCTAAGAATTTAATGTGACTCCACCCTTACATTGTTGAATATAAGTAATAGCAGTGCATTCTTCAAAATATCTCATAAAAATCTTGCAAACTTCAACTTAGTTTAAACAAATTCGTGGAACTTCTGAATTTGCTGAATAAGATCCAATTTATTCTGTGACCGTAAATTAACTATGGAAAACCTCAAAGAGCTCCAATTACAAGTTTGGTTAAAGCCTTAATATATTAAAAATCGAAGGGCCCAATCTCGAACTACAATATATGCACACCTAACACTGACGATTTGCAAAATTATTAATTATTGCAATTTATCAAAGGAGATGCTTTTATAGACGACAATTATCAAATCTTTATTAGATTCCAATGTTATGTTAATAAATTCCATAGAAAGTTGAAGTTCTGAAATGTTAGTATTAAATGATTTGACAATATTATTTTTTTACAATGAATAGGACTCACTGAATTTAGCGTGAATCAAACTATATAACCGTTCCCTAAAAATAACCTTGTTATATACTAATATTGATGTAAATAGTGTATAGAATGATATTACTATTAGATATTTAAGAGAATTGACTAAAATAAGCAGTAATAAATAATATGTAAAATTAAATTGTAAATATAAGTTTACATTAGTTAAAATTCGTCAAATATATGCATTTAAATCAAATACAAACTGTGCGTGTCTACGCTACTGAATACTTTCATGAATAATGTTTCCCCTTAGTAAAGTAAGCCCTTTTATTTCTGTAATTATATACCGCAGAAAAAAATCCCGACCCTTCCTCGTGCATAGAAAAACTGTCAAATTAGGTTTTTTCTTATTATTTTGTGAAATAATATCGGTCTTTTATAAAAATCTGCACCTGCTGTGTTTTGTGAAGATTTTAAATTTATTGTAATGTTAAAAAGTAATAAATTAATAATTAAGTTATTTAAACATTGCTTGTTTAGAAAAATGAATAATCTAAATATCTAAATTAAACCTAGCAGAATCTGAGATTTAATGTAGTAATGTTACGACTGGTGTTTGAGAGAAGAGATAAACTTGATGGTATGACCAGAAACGGCTGCATAGTCTTACCTGGGATGTTCGGATGTATATAGAAACGACAAACTAATTAAACTTGTTCCAGCTACTTTCGGTAAAAGGAAGGTCAAACAATTGCTTGCAAGCAAATTTATGGAGTGCTAAACGAAAACCTTTGAAAAGAGGTGTATTAAAGAATATACATTAAACATAACGTCCTTCTTAACTAGAGTGCTCTTTTTTCTGAAGTGGACTGCGGCACGAATGTTATCTTCAGAAGCAGTTAAACAATTTCTGGTAACGAGACTGTTTGACTTCGTGAAGGCAATCAACCTTAAATAATTTGAGTTCAAGGTGGAACTTAAAGGGTCCTACGAAGCCTAAGTGTGGAAGATCAAGTATCATCACTCTTATTAATTCATGCCTAAAACGATTTTTCTTATGGAGAGTTTAGTTCAATTGTATATAATTAAAATTGTGAATGGAGCCAAGAAGTATGACGCCATTTTTGGTAAATATTTGGTTATAAGCAGTCACTCGTAATACATAATATATATGATAATGAGATATTGCCTTTTCTTTGATATCAATTAGTAATATAGTTTAATTTTATGATCAGGAATAATGTTTGCATTATTTAATAATTTTAAACATTGATTTATATTAGTTTAAAAGATAAATATTAAATGATCATGAGGAGATTGTAATACCATTATATTTGATTTTCCTTAATCAATATTTTATTTACATTTACTTATATTAGAGAATTATGAGTATCAGATTTCTAGGAAATACCAGCAAAGAGTGGAGGAGTATCCTGAACTAACCATCGGACGGGTTTCGAACTCATTGGACGAATATTTACGTGGCTCATAATGTTAATAAAAAGTGGAATGAATTCTTTGACACATTTTCTTACTATTTTAATGTATATTTTCCTTTAAAAAAGTGCCACATTAGGAATGGCAAAAAAATAATACTAGACAGCCTAGAAATATCTGAATGTAAAAAACAATTTGACCTTTTAAGCATATTGTCAAGATATAATAACGAAACTAAATCAATTTTTAAAGATTTAAAAGTGACCTACTCCAAACTTCTACAGACTGAAAAAAGTAAATATTACACCAGTAAAATAGATAGTTCTCAGAATAAAGGTCAGGTCACCTGGCAGATAGTGGGAAAATTAACGAGCAAAAAAAGACAGAATAATAGCTTTGTTCGCGGATCATTTTCCGAACCGATTCAGAACTAGTTCGGAATTAGTTCATGATTGTCGTACAGCTCATGCCCAGTTATTAACCGGTTCAGGATTTTTTTTACCACGAACAATTTTGGAACGTCTACTGTGGTATGACTCTCATTATTTAACATACGGTGTTAAATGCTGATTAAAGTAGTTGTTTTTGTGGTTTTAAATAACTTAGAACTGTTTTTATTAGGTTTTATTATTTGTATCATTTTAAAGAAATATTGAATTATAATTGTTGTTCTTATACAATATAAAGTCTAACTGAGAGTTCCTTTTAGAATAAAACATCTTGTTTTTTGCCGAATAGAATTTTTGATAAAAAAATACATATATTTTAACTGAAATCTATTGTTTGCTCTTTATTTTGAGCTTTTTATTTCCTCAAAATAATTAGCTCTTTTAGTAATTTTAAATAACTCTAAGATTTCTTCAAAGTCCTCATCGCAGGACGATAAATGATTTGACATAATGGGAGTATTCACTAAAAACATATTTTTTTAGGTTTAAACTAAAAGGTAAAAAAGACTTTTTTAATTTATCAATTAAGATTCTAGGTATGTAATGGAACAAATGTTAATTATTTTCATTGTTCAATGTCAACTATATTTTGTTAAAATAAATAATCAAATAATCACTCTGTGAATAGATATGCCGTGGGAATAGGGTAGTTATATTTTTTATCACTATCCACGAAAGTCTAAAGGAAGAAGAAATCAGTTATCGAACTTAACTTTTATGATCTTTGTCGTTTAAATGTTTTCTTAAAAAAATACATAAAGTCAGTTAATTTATAAAGACGTAAAAGACCCTCTCTTAGAATTGCCTATAAATCCGTCTAAGTAATCCTGCCCTGGTTAAGTATATAGGACCAGATGTGATAAGGGTAGTTTTAACATGTAGTATGTGGAACACCATTAAGGTGTTTTAGAGTATTGAACGATTTTCCCATTATTGGGAAACAAAAGAATGACCAAATAAACTCACTATAATGGAAATATATCGTTTGGCCATTTGTAAAAAGAATTATGATTAATAATTGTTTTTTCTATTCACAAGAAATAATGAGTTAAGATGTTTTTGCCAAAACAGCCAAGAAAAGTGAATAGTTTTTTTTACAGTCTTTAACATATATTCTTTTAGTTATAGAAAGAAATAGAATAGTTTTATCAATTGTGTTATATAAAAATTAAGCTTAAGATGCTCACAGGTCAATTCGTGAATCAAACATCCGGTATGGTACAGCTAACGCTCTCAGTAAGAAAACTCCCAAATCTTCGAACAGAAGGGTGTCGGGGGGGTGAGATTTAGAAATACACTGTTTTAAGGTATAGTAAATTTTAGTTCCAATTTGAATGTCGGGTAGTACGGTACCATACCAGTGCCGTAGAATAATTACGTCACGGGTATAATCGTCGGGAGGGAAGGTTGTCTTTGTTTAATTTGGAAAATTAAGGGATTATCGTGTGTTATTTTAGTAGGGCATTTCGCGATTTTCATACGGTTCGATTAAGTAATATAAATAGCTGTTTTTCGCGTTTTATTCCTTTTTTTTTTGTTTAATATTTTATTAAGCTATTTATACGTGTTTCTTCAAAATTGGGTTTTAAGTTTTTGGTTAAATCACGGCCGAGAAGAGCAATTATGTTAGTTTTTCGTAATTGTTATTAGTTTTAAGTTTCTCATTGTAAATAGTTCGTTTTTTATTATATTTATTTTGTTAATAGACTAAGTGTTTTGAGAAACTTGTTTTATTCAATCTAATCAAAACCTTCACGCGAATTAACTTGCGGGCGCGCTGTTGCGAGAACTACAAAACAAGAGATGTCTACCGACCAACTAATTAGCAGCCTTTCCTGAGTTCTGAAGATCTGAGTCATGGTTGTGGTAAGCTTTAATAACCGTAGTGTTTGGTACTAAAGCTGCAAGAGAGAAGTTGAACGATCAGACTTCCAGAGTGTCTTTATTACTATGAAATTCAATTATAGGTTATTAAAATAGTTACTAATTAATATGGGACAAAAATGATTATAGATAAGATAATTAACGCTACCTCAATATGTCATCGGCAAGAGTCTATAATCAAATTCTGTCACAGGTAGATTAACAATAATTAAAGTAAAACCAATATAATATAATAAAATATCTACTGGAACATCAAATGCAACAAATGACATAAACAAAAGAAAAACCTAAATAAAATAAAAACAATTGTCAAATAGTTGCACATTGCGGCCGCAGCATGAAAGCTGGCGCTGCATAAAATTCCGAACTTACAGTTCTTGTTCAATCTTTAGAACCAGCAGAACGGGTTCAGAATCGATTTCGAACCGAATTATTTTCTCCGCGAACATGGGACTGTAACTAAAAATTCAGAACTTTGTATCCGCGAACGTTACTATTTCAAATGCACATGCGTATTAGTTCAGAATCGGTTTTAAATCCTTTCCACGAACAAAGCTAATGTGTGCCCTCTGGCAATCTACTGGACAATGCGAATGAGTTTAACGATTTGTTTATTAAAAACCCAAAAAATTTGATCAAGTCCGAAAATTTTAATATACCATTTAATTTAACAATTCGAGAGGTAGAAATCTCGATGTTTTTAACGGCAGTTGGCAAGGAGGAAGTTTTGAATATATTCAAGGGTTTACGGAGCAGAAGAAGTTCTGGAGTTGATGAGGCTCCACTCTTTCTGTTTAAAAAAAAACTATTGATTGCTTCGTAGCGCCAATATGCAACATAATTATTGGGTCATTTGTAACCGGAATTTATCCAGACGAAATTAAAAAAGCTTTAGAAATCCCTCTATTTAAAAAGGATGATATTAATACACTTTCAAACTATAGGCCAATAAGCTTGTTATCATCATTTTCCAAACTTTCTGATAGAGATTTTTATCATCGCTTATATCACTGTTTTTCACATATGAACGTTTTTGCAGAGTTCCAACATGGCTTCTTAAAAAACAAATCGACAGGGACGGCGATGTTTAATTTTCTGACAGTGATGTATGAGGCACTCGAGGATGATAAAATGGTGGCGGACCTATTCCTTGACCTCTCTAAGGTCTGCCTGGACCACACCCTGCTCTTTCAAAAATTGTCTAGATATGGTGTCAGGCGAAATATTTTGAACTGGGTAAAATCATATCTTACTAAAGGATCACAAAGGGTTGTTTTGAGGAGAGAAGACAATGGCATAGTATACTCTCATTCAAGTGAGATAGAGGAGGGTGTGCCTCAAGGCACCATTGTTTTGTGTAATTTTTTTAAATGATCTTCCAACAATAAACCTCGATTACTGTAATATTCTTTTTAACTATGCAGACGACAGAAATCTTCTTTTTAAAAATAAATCAATCCTGAACCTTTTAAATCAAATAGCTGACAATTTTAGACAGCTTAAATTCTGGTTTTCTTGTAATCATCTGCATTTAAATACTGAAAAACTCAATGTGTTATTTTTAAACATCTCGAAGGAATGTTACTTTACCATACTTTACCATCCTCAGTGACAATGGATAATACAGAAATCGATACAGGCGATAGCAGTAAGATAATGGGAGTGTGGCTGGACCAATTTAAGATGGACTCGAAGGTGTGTTACTTTACCATACTTTACCATCCTCAGTGACAATGGATAATACAGAGATCGATACAACCGATAGCAGTAAGATAATTGGAGTGTGGTTGAACCAATTTAAGATGGACCATACATATAAACTTTTTGTGCAACAGGCTTTCGAATGTTTGCTATTCTTTGAGGGCGATGTCTAAGAATCTTGACCTTACTGCCTCAAAGGCAGTGTATTATGCAAGTTTCTATTCTGTTATACAATATAGTGTATTCTTCTGAGGAGGAGCACCTGCCTCTGAAAAGGTGTTTAAAATACAGAGAAGAGGCCTTCGTATTATTTATTAAAATTAAATAATAGAAGTCATGTAGAGGACAATTTTAAAACCACAATTTATTGATGGTGACTGCATTCTATATCTATGTATATATTCTGTTTTTTATAAAACACAAAGACAAATTCAAAGAGCTTAAAATATCTCATTCGTATAACACTAGAAGAAAGAATACATTCAACATACCAGTCCACTCCCTTGCACTAAAAGAGCAAAGCCCTTACTATAATTGTAAAGTCTTATACCAGAAGTTAAGAATTTGCGGAATGTAAAGCGCTTTAAGGACAGTCTCTTCAATTACCTTTGTTACCTCGAGCCCTATAACTTTAATGTGCTACGTCAATAACTTATTTTTAATTGTGTTGTTTTTTTACACGTACAGTGCATGTACATATAGGCATGCACTTGGGCCTTAACTATTTTTATGAAAGTGTTTATGTACATACACACTGTGTGTAATATGATGTAATTTTGTTTTAATGTATAGTTTTATAATACAAGTTTTATATTACAAGTGAAATAAAACAATTTATTTATACTTCACATGTAAATGTATCTCTAACGTATTTCAAACTAACTAATTGTTTTGAAATAATTTCTATTCTATTATTTTCTATTCTGTTTTATTCTATTCTATTCTATTGGTTCTCGTCAGAACAGGATAGAGAAATGCTCTTAATCATAGGAAAAGCGAATACTTTAGGCAATAAAAACAGCATCATCCCCTTGAAAATCATGGTTCTTGGGTTTAGACTGTGTCAAATTGGGATTATTATCCGACGTTTCGCCTACGATTGCACGATGCATCTTCTGGATCTGTACTCAACGAGATACACTGAATTTAGTGTTCTAATCTGGTGGAGTAGAGATCCCTGAAGATGCCTCTTGCAATCGTAGGCAAAACGTAGGATAATAATTCCAATTTGACACGATCTGAACCCAAGAACATGATTTTCAACTTAACCAAGGCCGTGAAAGCTTTCATTCTTTATTAGCGTCATCCCCTGCTTTCCACGCAATCTAAATATTTAATCTCGTAGAGATCTACATACGATATATCAGAAATTAACTACAGTATACTTGCAGTTGGGCGTATAAATATACAGGGTGTTTCATTAAGGGTAGCTGGATACCACATCTCAGGAAGTGAAAGTCCAAGAAGTTTGGGAAAAAATCCCGTCAAGGAAAGTGGCCAAGAGAAATTGCTGGAAATAATTTTTAAGTTCCTAACTCTGTCGCTAGGAGCGCAATTGCTATGGTCATGTAGAAAAAGACGTTTTTCTGGAAATATCCCTACATAAGCTATGAAAAAATATTACAATGATAATTTTACTACAATTCTACATCTTTTTGGTTTAACACTTTTTGCTGTAAGATGTAAAATTAGAGCAGGAGAGGAGGGGGAAAGTCTACTGATAAAACTTACCACAAGTTTGGTTTAGCTAAACCGAATATGATAAAATTGGTTTTGTTGAAGAAAGCAAATTTTGACAAAAATATTAGAATGATTTTCGCGGCCCTCGCTGGAGGCCGTTATATAGAACCCTTCTCTTTTTTCAATTTTACTCCTAAATTTTAAACGCAAAAACATAATTTTTATATCATATTCAAAAAGTAGAATAAATTTTCAAGAAAAAATGTAAAAAAATTAATTTGATATCTTTATTTGTTTCGGAATTTTAACCGAAAGAATAATTCATATCACGTTGGCTGGAAATAAAGCAATTTTTTTCATAGGTCTGGGGTCAAGCGTGTCATGAAAATTAACAAAAATCTTTTTAAACTTTCCACAAATGTATTCACTTTCTATTAATTTTTTAGCTTATTTTATTAGTTTATAGTCACAATTAATGTTTATTTGTTGTTTTGTTTCTGTGTACCTTCCTTAACACTTTATCCAAACTAAGGACTGGTTCAAACCATGTGAAACGCGAGATTTGAAGCATATTTAAAGGCCGGCAGACCAAAACAACAATAAAAATAACAAATATCTTAACATTGTTAATGAAAGCATAGCAAATTTGTTCAACAAACAACAATAAATGTTTAAAATTACCACCGTTGTACAAAATGCAACTATTACATTTTTTTCTAATACAATAAACGGCAATTTCGATTTCAACTTGTAAAATATTTACGGCATTTTGAATTTTCTCAATCATGTTCTCGCGTGTTTGATAAACAACCTCTTTTAGTCTTTTCCACAAGTAAAAATCAAGGACGGTAAATGCGGAGATCTGGATGGCCACGGATTCAAACTACTCCCTCCAAACCAACGATTTGGGTAACTAGCGTCTAAAAAATTACGAATTCCTAGGTATAGGTAAGATTAATGTGGTATAACATATTTATTAGACATAAAGGGCCCTGCTTTCCTACTATCGTTCACTTCCTATATCTTTCTTTGCTAACCACTCTTCATACTTTTTTCTATTTCATTTTCTACCTTATATATAACGATAGATGTACTGATTTTTTTTCTCGTTAATGTTAAGAGAATGGATTTATTTGTAATTTTTTTTATTAGTATACAATATTATGTTTCTACCCATTATATTAAAATATATTTCGGGTTATAAAGTTTGGCATATTGCATTTCCATGGATATTCAAACCAAATGAAAATTCCAAAAAAAAAAATCCGGAGTGGTGTAATGTGGTATAAGTACACCTTGTAGAATAAATTGTAGTGCACATTAATAAACATAAGTTCATTGATGCTAGTTTATGCATAATTTGTAATATTTCAACACCTACACAAATTGCAAACGATTTAGGTGTCAAGATTTGTTACAGTTATCTCTGTATCCTATATTTCATATTTTATACAAGTTATGGCTTAAAGTTAACTAACCACCTCAACAAATAAAGATAGGAGACTCTAACAAAAAATAAACACAAACGGGCGGGTATGCCTAGCATTGATCAGCACCTATATCTATGACATGCGACGACTTTATATGCGATGGTACCCTAAACGGTAAAGAAAGAATTGACAACAGTATATCTGGTAACGATCTGCTGCTAAGGACATCGGCTTACACCTGTCGGTAAACACGTTCCTGGCCACTACAGAACTAAAAGGCAACTAATGGCATAACATGCGTGCGAGTATGAATGGTGGTAGAATAGAAAGAAACATTTCAACAAGCTCGTTAATTCCAATGTTGATCGGTAACGGTATATATATAACGGGGTGGGTATAAGAGAAGCATTATTTGCTTTTAATGTGCTTACTCAAAGATGCTTAGATATCAATCAGGACCTCTATGTCTGCTTCATAGATTACAACAAAGCTTTTGATAGGGTCAAACATGACAAACTGATAGAGATTCTCAGAAGCAAAAATTTGGATGAAAGGGATTTAAGGTTGATATCAAATCTGTATTACAATCAGCGAGCGGCAGTAAGATTTGGACAGAAAATATTCGGAGAGGTGGAAATACAAAGGGGAGTCAGACAAGGGTGTATATATCACCTTTACTATTTAACGCTTATTCTGAAGAGGTCATATTGGAAAGTCTTGAATCTGAAATAGCAGGGGTAAAAGTAAACGAAGTTTTAATCAACAATATTAAGTATGCAGATGACACCGTAATAATAGCTGATAGTTTGAAACACCTAGAAAAGATAATGAATAAAATATTAAGAATTAGTAGAGAATATGGACTCTCTCTTAACACGAAAAAGACCAAGTTCATGATATTTAGTAAAAACACCAATAATAATGAAACCCTATTGGTAGGAGGCCAGCACATAGAAAGAGTTAAGAAGTACACTTACTTGGGAACCCTAATAATAGAAAATAATGACTATACTGTCGAAATAAAAACCAGAATCGAGAAAGCACGTGCCAACTTTATTAGAATGAAAAAGGATATCTGCAGCAAAGATCTAACGTTAGCCCTGAAAATACAATTGACTAAATGTTACGTATATATTGTTCTATATTATGGAATTGAAGCATGGGCACTAAATCGAGAGGCAATGAGAAGACTTAACTCTTTTGAAATGTGGACCTATAGAAGAATTCAGAGGATTTATTGGGTGGATCGAGTTACGAACGCCGAAGTGTTGAGAAGAATGGGGAAAGAAAAGGAAGTCGAGATAACAGTAAAACAGAGAAAATTTCAATATTTCGGACACATTATGCGAGGAGAAAAGTACAGCATCTTACGGCTCATAATCCAGGGAAAAATAAGTGGCAGAAGAGGAGTGGGACGACGACGAATTTCATGGCTAAAAAACCTAAGGGAATGGTTTGGATGCAGTTCAAAACAACTATTTAGAGCAACTGCCTCAAAAATTAAAATAGCTATTATGATTGCCAACCTCCGCAATGGAGAAGGCACTTGAAGAAGAGAAAAACGGTATATAGAATAGAAGGGAAAGAGCTACATTGCCCATGTCTATCGAGTTTGCGACAATATCTGTAGGATATTATTAAAGGACCGACAGTATCAGTGCTTATCGGAACCGCGTTAATGTCCATGGGATGTTAGGAAAATACTCTGCCCATACTTATATGGTCCTCTATAGATTAACAAGAGAATGATGCAGGTGAACTGGTAAAACACCATATACCGACAAGCATGCCTCACCAAACCAGAAAGGCGAAATCCAGTAGGTGCTCCCCGGTCAGTCAATTCTTACAATTCTTCAAGATGGAAAACGTAAGTTCCCCTAGAAATAATGATGTGCTCAGCTATTTATATAAATCAGTCTTCCTACCGCGGCCACGGTACCATGGTATATGGTTCGATATTATCGTAGTCAGACACTTGGAAAAATTAATTTCCTGATATAGCACAGTTAAACTATTAATTGAATATTAATGCTAATATATCAAATATTATTTTCCTGATGTGCATTTATCAAGTTAAATCTCTTGGGTAAAAAATCTTTTAAATTTATTATTTTTTTACATCCTCCTTTTTAAACAAGAAAATTCATTAGTTGTACAGAGTGATCTGAGAAGTGATTAAATCATACGGAACAGTTCACCTCTTTAGAATCTTAATTCAATTGTCAATCAATGTGGATGCTTTTATCGTTACGTGGGCGGTTTGTCTACGATATTATCTAAACTAAATCCTTTAATGATGAACAGAACTTGACAGTTTAAGATCATCAATGTTAAAATCATCATATAATATTAACATGTCATTCACCAAGTGACACATATCATGGAGAAAGGATTTAAAATGATATAAAGGTTCATAATATGAAGTTTTTTATCTCTATAATCATTAATAGTGATACAAAAAGCTTTAAACACAGTCTCAAGCATATCTTTTGATTTTTGTTTGGTAAAATATATAAAATAACAAAACTAGATCTTTTTTAAATGCTTTATTAGTTTAACAATAATTAACAGGCAATAAAATTCTATTATATGACTAAAAGCTATTATAGGTCTATTTGAACTTAGCATTTATTGTGCTCATATAATTCGGTAGTCTAATTAGGGGACATAACTGATAGGAACGAGTATGCCAATTTCACTCTCTGAAATAAAAAATAGTATATTTAGAAACAAAACTTTACTTATTCATATCTCAGAGTAATTATCATTTGATAGTGTTTATGCAATTACAATAATTAGGTTTACATATAAGGTAATAGGTGGGCTATAAAGAGTGGATTTTACAGAGTGAAAACTTTAACTGGGATATATTTTAAAACAAAAAGCATTTTACTGAAAAGTCAAAGAAACTCTAGTTAAATATATAAGCCAAGCCTTTTTAAAATTTATTTGTTTCTTTATAAACCTTCTTCTTTCAGGGCCATGTCAGATTCCCCTGATGTTAGCAATTACAATGGCGAGTTGATCACGATTCTCTTTTATTCTCAATAGCTGTTCAGCATTGTGTCTAATAGCTGTTCAGCATTGTTGAAGAATTCTGTATCAATCACCTCATCATGGTCAATGATTAATCGATTTTTGAAGGTTTTATTAGAAAAATTGAGCTTCGCATCCAAAGATGTTAATTGAGAATGTGCTCTTGGTACTTTCGTCTACATGATGGTTCTTTATGTGTAATTGTTTCCCTAAACTATAATATTCGATTATTAGTACTGTTACCAGCCTAATATATTGTCTACTTAAGCGTGAGAGAACGCAACTTAATGTGTTGCATGATATGTTCAGCAAGAGTTTTCTGGTATCAGATGTTAGTAGAACACTATAGAAACTTCCACAATTTGAAATTCACACTATTCGTTGGATAGTTTAATCGATAAATCAAAATTCATTTCCTGCAATTTCAGTACTAAGAAATCCTACCGACTGCGCCGTTTAAATAACGTTATTTTTTTATTTAGAAAATTTCGGAAATATTCAACATTTTTTTCTTAGCAAAACCTTAAGTAGAAATAAAGTTTATCTTATAGTTCATGTGTAATATGTTACTTAAAGTCGTCAATAATACCGGACTTTATTCCATTCCAAACGTCTGTCTTAGGTAACCCTTAAAAAAGGTCATTGAATTAAGATATGGTCATCTAGGCGACTACTTAATCCTACTTCTTCCAATCTTATACGTGTTTCATCTAATATTGAAATGACAACATTGTGGTTCTCAATCTTGCTGAAATCTTATTCGATTGTCAGACAAGTCTGGCTTGACCAAAATCGGCCAAACCTAGGTCATGTTCTTCAAATTCTTTAGAAAAACAAATGAACAAATTTCGAATCAAACAACTTTACATTATATTTTAGAATTTAAAATTATTTAAATCATTTGTTTTTCATCCAAATTATTTTATTTTCTAAGGCATATAAAAAATTAAGTTTCAATTGTTTTAAAACTAAATTATCCATAGCATTTTTTATTATTGCCTTTTTAACGGGGTATTGCAAGACAGAATGTTTAAAGGGTATGATATTCACAAAGATATATTAAAATATGCAGAACTAGAGTGTTTTAAATTTTTCTGTAAAATGTTTTATATTTTTACTTTCTATTTAATTCGGTTAAAATTCCATCATGTACAAAAAATATTAAAAATTAGCAAATATTACCGAAACTGCAGCATCTATTGTCAATGGTCCGAAAGGTCCAATAGACAAAGCTAATGGGCGTCGACATCTTATCATCATAAGGAAAATTAGTGTCTTCGATTGAGAACTCTGTTCATACCATTTACTTCCATATAAAGAATCTTGTAATCCTTCAGAACTCTTAAAAAGAAAGCTATTTAAATAACTGTGTAGTATAATAATTATAAATTTCTATTTTTTGGTGAATATCTTGGGAAAGTGTCACGATTTATTAAAATTTCTCAGTGGAAATCGATTTAATCAGCTTCAATAGACTTGTACAGTAAAAATAAACAATATTTAACATAACATTTCATATATTGTTTTACCTTAAAATTTAGTGATATTTTTGGACGAGGAAATTAAAATAAAATATATTGGAAACACAAAATTCAAATTTTATTTGCAACACAGCATAACGTGATATATCTACAATGAATAAAAATAGTCATTTGTGGTAGAGTTTGGGTAGCAGAATTCCTCCGTCACATCAGGTTTATTAAATATCCTAAGTCAAAAGTGCAAAAAATTCAATTTGGTCTATATTTGAGGTTATGTATCATCGAGACATTTTTTTTTTCAAAAAACTATACTAGCATCCTCAATTAAAAATCCTACCCTTCCAATTGCCACTGAGTTTGCTCAAATATCTTTTTTTTTTCTTAGGGATATTCAATTTTGAAAATTTCAAATGCATGAATTTTTTAAGTTTTGAAAATCTTCACCTTTCATAACAGATTCGCTTTTCAGTGACAATTCTAATAAACCATAAATGTTTTTGGGCTATAAAAGCATCGCTTAATCCAAAGTTATAATTAGTTTTGCAAAACAAATTTGTTTAAAAAAATTGTTTAAACAAATTATTGCAAAATTCATTATTTTTGAAATAAATGCTTCCATTGCAAAAATAAATACGTTCAAAAGAGTCATTATTGTTATTACTGTATATTTTGTTATAAATAAAATATTAGATAACAAATTTTGCAATTTAAATACAAACTCTTAAATGATATGCATTTGTAGGCTTTGTATTTGTAGAATATGGTTTTGTGAATTCTGAATATATATTCTTAATTATTTTTTGAGTTTTTTAAATTGCAGAATTAATTGTTAATGATTTTGTTTATAACAAAAATATTGTAATACAGCTAACAACTCCTTTAAATGTATTTATTTTTGCAATGGAAGCATTTCTTTAAAAAAAAATAATAATTTTGAAATAATTTATTTAAACAAATTGTCTAAACAAATTTATTTTTCAAAACTAAAGAAAATTTAGATTTAGCGATGATTTAATAGCCCAAAATCGCCCATGGTTTGTCAGAATTATCGCTTAAAACGTTATCGTTCACGAAAGGTGAAGATTTTTAAGAATAAGGCATTTAGAAGAATAAGACTTACACATTAAGGGGATATATATAGTTTTTCGAAGAAAGAAAATGTCGCGAAGATACATAACCTCAAATCTGGGCCAATATCATCTACACAGCGAATATTGTTTATTGGGATGCCATTGACTTTGATACCTTGCGTTTCATTTTCTAATGTTAACTGAAATATTTTCTCAACGTAAATATTAAACAAAACAGGCGATAGTACACATCCCTGCCGGACTCCCTTCAGTATATTAAAGGTCTCTGTTGTAAGATCGCCATCAATACGGATCTCAGCTAACTGTTGCCAATTAAGTTCTTTTATTATTCTATTGTCTTTATCACCTATACCGATCTCCTGTAATCTTTCCAACAGTAGCTCGTGCTTTACGTTGTCAAAAGCTTCCTGATAGTCAATAAAGAGATGAAAACATCTTGCCTTTGGTTATAGCACTTTTGTACAAGTGATTTCATTAAGAAGAGAGTTTCTTTAGTGCCAATTCCCTTTATAAAGCCAAACTGTGTGTCGCCACTCATATCCTCATACTTTTTGTATAATCTTGAATGAACTACTCGAAGGAAAGTTTAAAGAGCGTGGCTCATCAAGTTTATGAGTCTGTAGTCTTCGCAGTTCTTGGGGTTTGTTTTCATTGGGATAGCAATAAAGGTAGACTTTAACCAATCCACTGGGATTTGTCCAGAGTCATATATCACGTTAAAGAGATATGTAAGTTGTTTATATCGACTTGCTTTAAAACTTCTGCAACGCACAAAGAAATAAAACACAGATCAAAAGCTTTGTAAGTAATACATTAATGATATATAAATTATTGCAATTTAAGACACCAATTTACAAACAATTTTTTTGAAAAAAGTGTTCAGTAAGTAGCTAAATCTACAAGTATTAAATTGATTGTAATTTAAAACTGATTTCAATTTATTTTCTACTATTTAGTGCAATTTTTTAGGTCGGTTTTGTTTTTTCTTTATAAAAATAATTTATTTGATTGAGGTTTCAATTATGTCCTCATTTTTCCAGGATGCATTGAAATAAATTATTAGATACATTATATTTCTTATTTGAACAGACAAAATTAATAAATTCATCTTACCTCCAATAAAATTTCATTGGCATTCCAAGCCAGCATAAAAATTTGAACCAAGCACAAAGTGAAAAAAAGTATGTTATGAGATAATTTGATTTTCTAAAAAGAAAAAAAAATATTAGGTATTTTAACCACTTTAATGTCAGAAATCAGGACATCAATTTTCGAAAAACCTAATTTTATTAAAATAAATTTTAACAAAGGTAGATAGAATGGTATTGTTACGGAGGACTAGGGAAAACTTTTTGATATGCCCCCGTATACAAATATTCCGATGCGATGGGTCATCTTCATTATAATGTGGGGCAAAGGAATATTATATCGATGAGTCATATTTGTAGATAGTCCTCAACATTTATGCTAGTACATTTTTTGTTAATTCTAGAAAGTTCTATAGGTATATCAATAGGAATAGCATATGAGTTTTAAGTTAGTTGTGTAGTTGTATTTGAATCGTTAAGATATTAAGAAGTAATAATTAGATAGGTGTGATTTAGCAGTGTTAAGAAATATTTAATATAGTTTTGAAAGCAATTTAGTGAGAGGTGTTGTGTTTTACTCTGGTGACCCACTGAGCCAATTAAAAAGAGAAAAAAAGCGTAACAGTATTTTTAACCGACTTTTAAAAGAAGGAGGTTCTAAGTTTCACTGCTACGAATTTTTATGTACTTCAATTACTTCGGAACAGCACGGATTTAAACAAAATTTTTTGGGTTATGTTCAAGTAATTGCTGCGTAGTCCCTTGTCATTTTCACCAAAATTGGTTCAGTAAAATCAAAAGCTGGGGCTTAAAATAGGGCGAATAAAAAAATTAATTTTGTCCGAAATTAGTACAGTGGATTTTTTCAAACTCATCATGCAGAATAAAATATGTTGGACTAAGAAATTAACAGTCTTATGCTTCTTAGTTATCGGGATTGAGGAGTTTTCAGGGCCTAGATTACGAATCTAAAATTAATTTCTTAAAATTCAAGATTCAAAGATTTACTATGGCAAACAAGATAATTGTTGGATATAATTTCATTCAAAACTCAAAATTTTCAGAATTAAGAAAATTCTTCAAGATGATACGTCGTTATCTTTATACTGTTATTTTACGAAAGCTAATTTCCGAATATAATAAAATATTAGATTGATGTCTACACGGTGTGTAAGTATTGATCGTGAATTTTTGTAAATATTGTCGCGCCCAGTTTTGAAATGTGACTAGGGACGTAGCATTTTAGAATTTGATCTTCAGAGATTACACTCTAAATAAACTCTTTAACTTCGGATTATATATAAAAAAATAGTTTATTTAAAAATATGCGGCATTAAACATTTTGGACTGTACATCATTATGACTAAATTTTTAATTTACATCTTGGCACTCTTGACGGGGGTTGTCACTAGAGTTTTACTATTTGTCGACCTGCTCTGGACTGGGACACGCTTGGGATTTTCGCTTCACTAATCTTCTGGACAATTAACTAATTCACAATAGACTGGCTGCTCTGCATCGGATCAACTGACCCTTAAACTGATTCAACCGATTGACACGATTGAACCCCATCCCGAGCATGTCCGTCCTTTTTATCCTGTTTTGTTTTTTTCATCAAGTCAACGAATCGTCTTCTTACAACCTTGGTTCATCATGACCCGGAAAGCGACCTTGCTGACTTCGTGAATTTGCACGATCGACTACCAGTAAATAAACATAGCATTTCATAATTAAAAGGTTATAAAATTATAAAAGGTGACGCGATTGTTATTATTTAAATTTAAAATAAAAGATTAGTAAAATTGTAAAATGTCAATTTATGAAATATTATGTTTTTATGTTTTTCCCTGTGTGACAATATACAACATGTCCTAAATAATTTGGTAGTTATATCAAAAAAATGCTGTATTGTTTTCAGCTACACGCCGTAAATTCTGAAGAGGGTTAAATAAACTACTGAAATGTTAATCAATTCAATTAAAAATATAAATTAGAAAACCATTATTACGTTTTAATTAAATTTTTGAAGGACCAGGAACCCAAGGAAAATAAACAAATAAAAAATATCTTATTGAAGGTGCAAGAAAAAATAAGAAAATATGTTTCAATAATGCAATGAATGAATGGCTTGTGTGGGAATATTGAGTGCGATGAGGACTGCTCCCACCAGGGCTTCGGAAGTCCTGGTGAACCTGCCTCCTCTTCACTTATACATAGAGAAAGAGGCCCTGAGGACTGTTTATCGTCTCAGTTGCCTGAGACATCTTGAAATTGGAACAGGCGGTGACTCAGGTGTCTGGGAAAGCGTGGTGGAGAGGTGTCCATCACTCCCCATGCGGACAGACTACATGACGCCGTTTTTAAAACCCAACCTCTCCCTGGAGATACTTATGCCAAGTAGAGGGGATTGGGAGGGAGAACAAAATCTTCCGAAGAATGGATCATGGTGGTATACCGATGGATCTTGACAAGATGAAAGAACTGGAGCCGGAGTATTCGGGAAGACCACAGGAGTCAGAGAGTACTACGCTCTCGGACAATGTGCGACAATTTTCACAGCGGAAATTTATGCTATTCTGCAGTGTGCCCATTTCTGTGAGAGGGACATAGACAGGAATAGAGTAATAAATATATGCTCAGACAGTAAGGCTGCGATATTGGCACTGAAGTCAAGTGTCGTGACTTCGCGACTGGTGTCTGAGTGCAAGGATGTACTAAATGGCATGATAAGGAAAGGCTGTACAGTCAAACTCGTATGGGTCCCGGGTCACTCGGGCATACACGGGAATGAGGAAGCAGACCGTCTGGGAAAGTTGGATTCGGCGATCGAACCGTATGGATTCCAACCAATATTACCTGTTCCAATTGCTATTGGCAAAAGGGAATTGAAATCGTTGCTGGAAAGCAAATTTATTGAATCATGGAGGGGAGCTCCAGGAATGAGGTGTGCTAAGGAACATTTAACGGGGCCTAGCACACGGCCTACTAAGGAGCTTCTCTCCTTGGGAAGGAAAGAGCTGCGAATTGTGATGGGATTGTTGACAGGACATTGTCACCTCCGGGGCCATCTTCATAGAATCGGTGTCGAAGACGATCCGACATGCAGATGGTGTTTGGAGGAGGATGAAACTGTTGAGCATGTTCTCAGAGGGTGCCCAGCACTCAACGGACTGCGACAGAGATATTTCGGAGATATAGTTTTATTACCGGAAGCAGTTAGGCAAGTTCAAACAACGAGGCTGCTTGGATTCGCAAAGGCGATCGGCCTCGAATAACCTCCAGCTATGGTGGGATGTGAAGAGCCCAATGGAGGCCTAGGCATTGATGATCTAGTATCACCACCCCTTTTTCATTCATTCATTCATTCATTCATATTTCAATAATACAAAGAACAAAATGTGAGTGGCCGAGCATTTCTGCTACCACCCAAGAATGACCACGAATGAGGAAAATCACTAACTTTATGTTTAAATACAAGTAGACGAATGCAGTAATTTACCTGAAATATTTCAATTAAGGTTGACGCTAACATTAGTGACGTCACACCATATTCCAATAGAAGAAGATACTTAATGGAATTGTTAAATTCTTCGATCCACCTAAAAATTAAAAAAAAAATCTGGCTATATTATCTATATAAACATCTAATATTAAAAAATATATACTAAGAACCTTGCGTGATAACCCTATTAAGGGAGTCCAAATAAGGGAAAAATAGAATTGCCATGAGAAAACTAATAATTTAAATGCGTGGAAAAATTTTTTGACATCGATTATAGGAGTTTAAGCTAGAGACCGTCAAACTCTTCCGCCAGGCCAACCACGAAACAACATTATCAGTTTTCAGTAAGCTCCCCCCTTGACAACTGAAGTCTTAGTCTGGTGATCGAACGCACAAGGGAATCGGAAATAGTATGCAAAATGTCAACATAAGAACAGGTACTCTTATTAATAATCAACGAGTTAAACAAGTCCGTGCAAGTCTGGCAGTTCCTTATTGCTCTGGTTCAAAGCCAGACATCGTGCATATTGTGATCACAAAGCGAATATTTACTTACTTACACAAATAATTTAATAAAATATACCTAATTAATATGCAAAATGTAATTTCTTTCTCTATTCTAAGTATTATGTACGTACAACCTTTGTTAGGTACATTATGAAATATTGATGATCTGCCGAAATAGGAACCATTTTCGTGGACTCATACACCGTCAACTTCGATTCCTTGCAGGTTGCAGTCGTTTTCTGGGAATTTATATGGTTCACTTTAGGAATTAGTGGTTTAAAGGATCTTCGTTTATCGTAGAATCGTCGATATATTTAAAATTCACCCGAATATATCAACGCGTTTAGTTGACAATCTAGTTTCCAATGTTTTTTCTCAAAAGTATAAATTGGTATAGTATGTGTTTTTATCATACTGAAATGCAGACTTCATCTATTGTGTCACGTTCATCTGGGTAAAACACTTCTGTGGCAGAGACCAACAGGTGGCTAAAATCTTAGTAAACCTAAATCTCAACAAAAAAATTTTGGGTGCACAAACTCAAAAGATAGCCATTATAGCAGCCAGGGCGAAAGAGAACCCTAGGAAAATCCAGAGCAACAGAAACCAACGATGAAAAGAAACACAAAAAGGAACTAAAAGTCTCTCTGCGAAATCTGGGGAATCAGAAAATCCAGATCAAAAAGCCGGAAACTCAAGTAATCCAGAAATCCCAGCTGCTTCTCAACGTAATCTTTCCGAGCCCATCACGTCATCTTCAGTGCAGAGGCGGTTTAAAAGAATCACGCCTGATTAGCCAGCTGAGGTAATACTCAGTACATCAACTGTGAGAACCTACAGCTTGGTTCTTATAACACTTCACTTAGCAATTGTTCCAGACAAATATCTAGAGGAAAAGCTAGCACCAGAGCGAGTCAAATAAAATCAGGTGGCACTTATCACAGAAATTTGAAAATGCGTAAGGTCTGTCATTCACGGGAACATCTCAATAGGCAAAGGTATTGTTCGTAACTAGGTTGGATCATTGACACATGGAGGGCGCTGTCTTAAGAGCTAACATAGTTTGGATCCCTACTGATCCCATAGAAACCAAGTAATAGGCAAGAATACTTCAACTTCTGAAAACCAAGAATGTAGGGTTAAATACAAAAGAATAGAAGATTCTCGATGTTCAAACAGAAAAAAAGGCTCTATTCTTATCTTTCCTCTCGGCGAAAAATTATTGAAGAAGCTGGCCTAGATAGGATACAGGGCGGAAAGAAGGCGGGAGAGCGCAGAACTTGACGGTATTGCAAATGGTACAAGTGAATCTGCAACACGGTGGACTTGCCTCTGCCATTTTAAGCTGATCTTCTATTGTGAAGCTACAACCTTCTGGAGACAGCTCCGTCAATTTGGAAGGCTTATATCCTGAGAACAAACTAATAAACAGACTGCTAAAGCTGATTAACCAACTTGTCTGCAGAGAATAAATATAACCGGCAACATAATCAGTCACCAAGTTGCAGTGTTATTGTGATTCCATATATTTTTCATCAAGGAGTAAAATAAAAAAATTCGTCGGGCATGTTAAAAGACCCAATAAACTAAACATTAAGGTTCTGAGCGAAACGAGAGATTATGTTGACCATAGGAGTAAATAGCCCGAAATTTAAATTTTTTTCCATCACACTTTTTTCTTTTTGTTGTCTTGACAAATAATATATGTATTATTAGTAAACCTGTCCAATTAAAATGGCCCCATATTATATACGAATTTAAATTCACATTTTTTTGACACTTATTATTTCAAGGAATTTTACTTAAACATTTTTCTTATTACCTAATAAGTTCTTGATGTTTTTTTGCAGCAGCTTTTAAATTATTAAATATTTCATCCTCTTTGTTATTATTTTCTTCTTCGGTTCCTGAATAGAGATGAAAATTCCTAACGTCGTATTGCAATATTTTCAATTCTGCCTTGATGAACACCTAAATAATAAAAAATATTTCTTTAAACAACTATAAATCAACAAATTAGATATTACATCTCGAAAAGTGTTTTAAAATTTGCTCAATGTTCGGTATTTAGCGAAGTCTGTCCCGAACCAAAACACAAGTGATTTTTATATATACAATCATTCACAAAAGTGTTTATACACACCGCATTTAAATCCTAATTGGCATTACACAATATAAATTTACGAAGTAAAAACACTGATGTGCCATGTTTCACAACACAAAAATTAAGATGTATAATCTTATCTACACAAGAAACAATATTTATAAACATAGCCGTTTGTATTCCGAAAACTGGTAAAACTGGCAAGATGGTTCATCTCAACAAGAGTGCATCGATGTATTTACATCTTTATATGGGTATTAAGCACTTGCAAAGAACACTGTATATTTTGTGTGTGTTGGTGTGTATGTATGTTTGAACGTGTAACTCTATAATTAGTTATTTAATGTATCTGTAGAGTTTGTATTGAATAAATAAATAAATATTGCTGGTTTAGTGAATTTAATTGAAGCCATCATTCACCCACGGATAAGTTCGTCCAAAATAGGATGCAAGTAGACATCGAGGCTATGCATGAACTGATGATGGCATTAGTAACACCTGCGTATATAATATATTGCAAGGACTTTTGGCCGTGAAGAGGTATATTCGCGTTAAATTTCGAAATCAATGGTTTCACGTTGCCAAATCATTATGTATTGATTTCTTTGGACGTTGTTTCATTGTCCACTAATATTCCCTTAAGTCTGGGTATTGATATTTTGAAAGAAAGGTGGGATGTTGTCAAAGATTACACTTCGCTGTCTGGAGAGAGTTTTTTAAGACTCAATAATTTCACTTTTAAGAACACTTTTTTTTAACCTATTTCTAAAAGAAGGAAGTTCTCAATTCATCGACTGCACCGATTTGAATGAAATTTTTTACGTTATGTTCAGGAAGTTGCTGCGGTGGTCCCATATTTTTTGGACGAAATTGGTGCAGTGAATTCCAAGACGGAGCTGACGATATGGCAGCCAAAAAAAAATCATTTTGTCCAATTTTCTCTAAAATTGGTTTGGGGGAATTTTCAGGGTCGTGCAAAACGATTCTGAAATTATTTTTTAAAAATTCAATATGGCGCATCCAATATGGCAGACAAAAAAATTTAATTTGGCTGATTTTTTCCAAAATTGATGTGGGGGAGTTTTCGGGGTCGCACATAACTAATCCAGAATATTTTTAAAAAATTCAATACGGTAGATCCAATATGGTGGACAAAAAATCAATTTTTTCTGATTTTCCCCAAAATTGGTACGGGAGAGTTTTCGGGGTCACACATAACTAAAAATTTTTTTTAACAATTCGATATGGAGTATCCAATATGGCGGATAAAAAGTTAATTTTGTCCGATCTTTTCCAAAATTGTTATGAGGAAGTTTTTGAGATAACACATTACGAATATGAAATTATTTTTAAAAAAATAAATATGGCGGATCCAAGATAGCGGATTAAATATTCTACATCTCTCGATTTTGTCTAAAATCAGTATTGGGGGATTTTTGTTAGTGTTAATTACCAATTTAAAATATTTTTAGAGAAACTCAACCTAGCGGATTCAATATGGCTTCCTAAAAATTTTACATTTTTCGATTTTCTCCAAAACTGATATAAGGGGTTCTTGAGGTTGTAAACTATGAATTTAAAAGTATTTTTTCGGGATTCGATATGGCGAATCCAATATAGTGGACTAAAAATTTTAAATTTTTCGATTTTGTTCAAAGGGTAGACTGAATCGTCTTTAATGATGTAAATAGCGAATATAATTCAATATAGTAGTTTGAAAATTTTACTTTATTCGCATTTTTTCAGATTTCGTATCAGGGGGTTCTTGGGGTCGTGTATTACGAATATGAAGTTAATTTTTTACAACTATTGGGTTGATAAAATACAAAATGAGGGACATTGCAAAGTACACTAGTTCAAATAATTTATTAATTCAGAACTAAAAATCGCAAAATAAAATTTTTATAAAAAAAATTAAACCGACTTCTAAAAGTGCGCTAAAAAGTGAAAAATAACTAAAAATTTTAAATGAAATTGAAATTTTAAAAGTCGGCGCCAAATTATTTCTAAATGAAATTACAAATAAAGTATTTTTAATCTATTTATGAGAATCACATTTTGTCAGGCATTAGTTTGGCGTCGACCTCAAAAATTTGAACTAAATTCCTAATTAAAATTTTGATAAGTGTTAAATGTTTCGTCTCAAACATTTTCCGCAAATTCGAATAGTTTTAAAAATATTTAGATGGTATTTATAAAAATATTTGTATATCTTACCATAACAGACTGTACAAGAGCCTGCACAGCAATATTAAATGCCATAGTTTGTAAAATGGTCAACACTTGATGAAACATTGCCCAGAAATAATATTTATTTTTGTCGAATGGATACCATAATGGGAGGTAAAATGGCTTCTCTATTAAACACCGCTCCTCTTTACTATATTTCTTATAAAACATATAGCTATTATAAAATCCTAAAATTATTAAAAAAAAAAATTTTATCTATTTTGGTTTGCTTGTTTATTAGTGAGTAACTGACTGGCGGAAAGCCGAACTTAGACCAAGGGAATTAAAACAAAAAAATATATTTTGGGAACTGTGCTTGTGAGCGTTAACTGATAGGTGTTTTAGGTAGTATGAGGGAATAGGAACAAAACGTATATGTTTCTTACCAAGATTTCAGTAAACTAAAGTTGGTAAAGGATTAAAAGTGAAAAAATTATGATTTTGGCAGTTTTTCGCTTACAAGCAGTGACGGCTGGTGCATTACAATAGTAGGGTTTGCAATTCCAATGCTACATTATATGTATAAAACAGGTGGGTGGATAAAAAAAATAAAAGTCTTAAAAAATTTAGTTAGAATGAAACAAAGTAATGTATTTTAAATAACTAAACATGAAAAAGGTACTAAATTTTAAAAATATGAAGTTTATGAGACGTCTTAGATAGGCAACTCCATATACGCTCCAATGGATTAGCTTGGATTACATTAAAATTGCAAACCAGCAAAGCGATAACGTTTTGAGACTTAACACTGTAATACAGACAAATTATTCTTGATATTTAGACGAACTAAGTTAAATTATTTCAATAATTGACTGCTGTTCTCGTATAATGTAGGTAAAAAATTGATTCCAATTTAATCATTAAATTATCAGTAGAAATTAAAAAAATATTTGTACGTATATTTATTAATATGTTTTATTTTGATTTACAATTTTTGGGGGGGTTACGCACACCTGCAAACCTAAGGAAAAGCAGCCACTGCTTAGAAGTAAAAGGCGTTAGACTTTTTTCAAAATATGAGTGGACAAACTTTCGCACGAATTGATTGGATCGCTTTTTCCTGAGAAAATCTCAAAAAATTCAGTAATTATTTATTAAACAATAGCTACAATTTATGCAGATATTGCCTAAAAATATAAGTAAGTGAGTAAAATGGACAATGTGTCAGACCAACACTTTTTAAATTCTTAAAGTTTGTGACTCACAGTGATAATTATTCTGCTAAGACTTAGTTAAGATTATGATCATGATGCAAAGAAAAATAATTTTTTCCCCTTACTGACGTTTCGCTTTATTTTAAAGCATTTTCAAGGCTCTACAATAAGAGATACAAATACAAAAATTTATATTAAGAAGAAAAACAATACGTGTATAAGAAAAACACTCTGAAGATACTTCAGAAGAAATGTAGAGCAAATATCCGACGTCAGGGCTCTGAGCACATAACAAATGCACTAATTTAGGAATTTGACTTTTGGATTTATGATTTTTACAAGTTCCTGGTTTTCTTAGGAGATGGGCTGTTTTTGTTATTTTTCTCTTTTCTATTCCATAAATAGATACCTTTTTGTTATTTTGATTTTTGTACAATTTTAATAGTGCTAACTGTTATAAAAAAATATTTGACTATTACTATTTCAAGCGAAAATGAACTACTAATTGGGAGTACCAATAAAAATCTTTAATTTGTGGTATGATTTTCCTTTTTATTAAAAAACAAAATTGTATTCCGTATTTGGTAACTTATCTCTATAAATCTGGATATTTGTACTTTTTATTGCAAAGCCTGAAAATTAAAATAGAGAGAAATATTGGTATAAGGAAATTTTTTTTTATTTATGATCTAATTTTACAACTAATCTTGGCTGTAATTGTTTTTGTAAAATTGCAATTATTTTTCCAGAAACATTTTTCTTGCAAAGTTATAATGTGCAAAATAATCAACTTACAATGATCTAAAAAGAGCTCTCATTGAAGAAGAAGAGTTGTTTTACTACTCTGAATATGTAAATGGCCAAAAAATTTGTTTATCACATTACAAAACTCGTATTTAGATATAATAAAGAATGGTTATACTACGAATTATTATTTGGGTTAAAGTTTATTATTATATTTCTTTTTTATCTAATTATAATCTCTAAATGTTAATTAATTTAAAAATAATTTTAATTTTTGTAGTGTTATTTTATTTATTATGAAACATTAATGCGAAGTTGGAAGTATGTAAAGGGTGAGTCAACGATTGGATGAAGTAAGTTTGTGCCTTTTCGGTGAAATTTACAAAGAAACTATATTTATTGTTTGATACAGTTTATTTTTACGCAGATTTTAAAAATATTTAGGACTCTACAGGGTGAGCCAAAAAACTAGGACAGCATAAAGTTGTATTTTTTTAAATAGAACACCCTATATACGAATCGTATTTTCGATTTAGCTTATAATTTTAAATCTTTTTTATTAAAGGTTTACTATAACAAAACTTTATAGTTTCTGAGATAATTAAGTTTAAAGAAAAAAGTCACATTTTCAAGCATCAATTCAATCCTAAATAACGTTTTCAATTTTGTGACAAATATATTCAAATTTGGAATTTAGCAAGGCCAAGGACAGGTTAACATAATTTTTACCTAATATTTGCAATAAAAGCTACAGGGTGTTGAACACATCGGCTCAAATTTGAACAAGTTTAAATGAATAAATATCTTTTTTTTTAAATGGTACACCCTGTATATTTTCATGTTATTTAATAGAGTAATAAAAACCCTAAAAGTTTTGTTCAATATATCCTATACCTATTTATAATAGTTTTTGAGATATTTCAGTTTTTCTTATTTTCCATACTTTTTTACAGAAATAGTCTTCATGATCATAGTAGTCATGTAAAATAATAAAAAGAAACTACAGAAACAAACAGAATGTGGTTAAATATGATGAAATACATTATTCGTTATATTACAACGGCAATAGTTTAATTAAACATAATGTGAAAAAATTAACACAACAATAACGACAAGGCAAATACATATTTACTTTTATACTAAATTGAAACAAAAAAATTACCTATTAATATCCCTATCGAGACCTTGAAGCAGTTGGGGTAGTTCTTCTTGTAGAAAGTTCAGGTAACTATGGCCATTTAGTGGTTCATTAAAAAAGTGGGGTCCAATAATTCGATTATGATGAATACCACACCAAACATTTAATGACCAGTGGTTTTGATGTTGCACCTCTCTAATCCAAAATGGGTTTTCTGTGGCATAATAATGCATGTTGCGTCTATTTACGGCACCGTTACTTCTAAAAGTAGCTTCATCACTAAACATTACCTTGCATAATAAATTTGGATTTAATTGAATCTCCGCATTTATTGTACGACAAAAGTTTACACGACTTTCAAAATCCTGTCCATGCAATTCTTGGTGTAATTCCATGTGATATGGAATGATACCTATATTTCTTGGTAGTACGATTAGCGGTGGATTGTGATGTTTCACATAATGCTGCTAACTGACGGCTACCAATATAAGGATTTTCCTGAACATTTAACAATACTTGTAGTTCTTTTTCTTCATTAGTTACTGGTTTGTTAACCGCTTTACGTTTTGGATAATCAACAGTACCAGAAGAATCAAATTTTTGCATTAAGTTTTGAAAAGTATGGGTATTAGGCTGGCGTCGATCAGGATACTTCATTTTGTAAATTCTTTGAGCAAGAAGGCAATTTTTTTGAGCCTCTCCTATTGTATAAATCATATCTATTAACTCATTCTTTGGAAAATTCATTTTACAATATAAGATGAATGCAAAAAAAACCAAACTACACTACATAAAAACCAAAAGAAGCGATTGCGGTTATAAATTTGACACACAGAAAAATGTTCTTTTACATTGTTTTTGCCATGGCTACTATGATAATGAAGACTATTTCTGTAAAAAAGTATGGAAAATAAAAAAAACTGAAATATCTCAAAAACTATTATAACTAGGTATAGGATATATTGAACAAAACTTTTAGGGTTTTTATTACTCTATTAAATAACATGAAAATATACAGGGTGTACCATTTAAAAAAAAAGATATTTATTCATTTAAACTTGTTCAAATTTGAGCCGATGTGTTCAACACCCTGTAGCTTTTATTGCAAATATTAGGTAAAAATTATGTTAACTTGTCCTTGGCCTTGCTAAATTCCAAATTTGAATATATTTGTCGCAAAATTGAAAACGTTATTTAGGATTGAATTGATGCTTGAAAATGTGACTTTTTTTCTTTAAACTTAATTATCTCAGAAACTATAAAGTTTTGTTATAGCAAACCCTTAATAAAAAAGATTTAGAATTATAAGCTAAATCAAAAATACGATTCGTATATAGGGTATTCTATTTAAAAAAATACAACTTTATGCTGTCCTAGTTTTTTGACTCACCCTGTAGAGTCCTAAATATTTTTAAAATCTGCGTAAAAATAAACTGTATCAAACAATAAATATAGTTTCTTTGTAAATTTCACCAAAAAGGCACAAACTTACTTCATCCAATCGTTGACTCACCCTGTACATCATGTATATGTACTATTACATTTTTGGATGAAAGCGCTACATTACAATTATATTGTATATATTGTATTCTTTTATGTTTTTGCCAACTTCTGGCAATCAATTGCTGAAGATTTTAACTTGAATTTTAATAACATTTTGGGAATTCGGATTAAACAGTTTGCTAATTCGCATTGCAACAATTTGAAAGACGTAAAAAAGAACAAAGGAAAAATACGCACCTGATGTTAAATTTTTAGCTTAGTGATTAGTTTAATTAAAATGAAAAATGTCCCTCCTGAAATCAATAAATTTTCTATATCTTTATTTTAAATTCAATCGTTTACAAGGCTCGAAATTGGACATATCGTCGGTGATAGTGAAAACCCGCTTATGAGCAATTTGTAAATAATGCCTATTTAAAAAAGTAGCAAAATTGAGATTTCATGTCTGCCGATTCTACGCGCTGATTTGCTCCTATTAGAACCCATGCAATCTGCATGAGCCAATCGGAGACCGTTAAACAACTGTCAAAACAATACTGCATCTCCGTTGTTGACAAGAAACCCCACACGAACCTGGCAGCAAATTCATGTATTTACGCTTATTGAAATAAACCTATTATGTCAGCCCGTATTATAGCTTGAGGTTATAGTTACGAAGTTCAACAATTTTGCTTAAAATACGAAAACCGATAAACATAATAAATTTTCCATCTATTTCAGATATGTCTTACTGTGTGGATTTTTTCTTGCGTTTGAATTTATCGTGATTCTACATAAAAATATGCTGGTATGGTAATGTATGGCAATTTTTATGACCTCTGGGCGACGTTCTCAAATCAACAGATTGGTCCGACTGAACAGTTGTTTCTTTCGAAATGGTAGGCACATAAACAATGGACAAGTTGACAATTTTGCTTAGATTTTAATCAAAATTTTCAATTTGCCAGCAGTTTCTTAATGATAATTTTGTTAAAAAACTGTTTAACCGCTGTGTCGTTTATTTTACTAGAGGTGGCAAAATTTAGTAAAAGTTGAGATCAAAAAATATGACTTAAATGTGTGAACGTAAAAATTTTTTTTTTGGAAATCTACTTGCGATCGTCAAAAACGACACCTCGAATTCGTGTTCCACCACCAAAAAAAAATACTTGAAAAATTCAATATTTGCAGTAATCCAAAATAACCAAATGTTCTTATTCTGGTATTTACCCGTGGACCTTCACCCTACCCTAAGAAACCAGTGCCTATTATATAGCTAAACGCCTTTTGGAAAAGCAAAGTTAACACAGTGTGACAGAATTTGGTCATAGACTTCTGCAAATGATATATTGTGGTACCGTTAATCATTTTATCTATAATCATTATTTGCCCCATATTAATTAGTAGCTATTTTGATAACCTATAATTAAATTTTACAGTAATAAAAACACTCTGGAAGTCTGGACGTGCGTCTTCTCTCTTGCAGCTTTAGTTCCAAACAACTACAGTTATTTAAGCTTACCAACCATAACTCAGAATTTCAGGACTCAGGCAGTGTTGCTAATTAGCTGAACAGTAGTCATCTCTTGTGTACAGCTCCCACAGCAATACGTCCGCACGTTGATTCGCGAGAAGGTTTTTTAATTAAGTTAAATAAAAGAAGTTTCTCAAAACAACTTAATCTATTAACAAATTAAATAGAATAAAAACGAACTATTTACAATGGGAAACTTAAAACTAATAACAATTTTAAAAAAAAAACTAACAGTAGTGCTCTTATTGGCCGATTTATTAACCAAAAATATAAAACCCAATTTTGAAAAAAACACGTATAAATAGCTTGCTAAAATATTAAACAGAAAAAAATAAATAAACCGCGAAAAATAGCTATTTATATTACTTAATCAAACCATATAAAAATCGCAAAATGTCCGACTAAAATAACACACTATATTTCCCAAATTAACTGAAAACAAATCAAAACAAAGATAACCTTCTTTCCCTACAATTATACCCGTGACGTAATTATTCTACGGCACTGGTACTCACGGTACCGATCTAACGACTTTCAAATTATGACTGCCATTTAGTATTTTTTAAAAGAGCGTTCTCAAATCTTACACCCCCTCTCCCTCTTTTTAGTGACTTTTTCGGTCGTACGTCCTGTAACCGACAATTTCATTCCCTTAAAGTTCGAAGGTTTCGATCGTTACGTGCTGAGGGCGTTAGCTATTCTATACCGGATGCTTAATTCCCGAATTGGCTTCTGAGCGTCTTAATCTTAATTTTTATATAAAAGAATAGTAAAACAAACTAGCCTACGTCTTCCAGTTACGAAAAAAATATATGATAAAGAGTGTAAAAAAAGCTATTCACTTTTCTTGGCTGTTTTGGCAATAAACATCTTATCTCGTTATTCCTCGTGAATAGAAAAAAACACTTATTACTCAAAATTCTTTTTACAAATGACCAAACGATATATTTCTATTAAAGTGAGTTTATTTGTTCATTCTTTTGTTTCCTAATAATGGGAAAATCGTTCAATATTTTAAGACATTTTAACGGTTTGTGCATATACCATATGTTATAAACCTCCCTTATCTTTCGGTTTAATTTACATAACTAGGGCATGATTACTTAGACAGATTTATAGACAAATCTTAGAGAGGGTCTTTTATGTCTTCATAAATTAACTGAGTTTATGTATTTTTTAAGAAAACATTTAAACGACAAAGATAAAAAAAAAAAGTTAAGCTCGATAACTGATTTATATTTTCCTTTAGACTTTCTTGAGTAGTATTAAAAAATACATATACTACCCTATTCCCACGAGAAATATATTCACAGAGTGAATATTTAATTATTCGTTTTAACAGAATATAGTTCACATTGAATAGTGTAATATAATTAACATTTGTTCCATTACAACAGCGTGGTGGTCCCTAGAATAAATACAATTTCAAATTACTTGAAAAGAGTCTTCATTTATCAAAAGATTCTTTTTAATCCCATTAATAGCTTATGAGATATAAATCAAGCTAACTTTGCGATTAATAAATGAAATGTAAACTTCAGCAAGCGACAGCGGACGCGTACTAAAACTAAAGTTCAAAATCGTACCTCACTGTAAAAAATTCATCGTCTAGGCTTCTATACAACCGATTTGGATGTTTTTTTTAAATCGATATACCGTAAATCAAGAAAAACGAATCTTTTACTTCAAACGTGCACACCCTGAGATACACACAATATTAAGATTTTGTTACAACAGACAGTTTGATTTTTAAGTGTAACGTGTCGTAAGCTATCAATCTAATCGGAAAAAATCTTTCATTTAACGAAGGGTCATGACAAGTATTTTTTTCCTATGTTGTGTTTAATAATTGCAAAGTTTTTCTATTCATTTATAAGTAACAAAATGGTGATTTTCAAAAAATTCCCTATGTTGAAAAATACTACACGGTTTTGAAGCTTCGACCGTCTTATTTATGTTAAAAAATTACCGCTTTAATGAAATTATTATTAAACATTTATCGAACATTTGTTTTGTTAATTGGGCAATGTTCGCGCGCCGAATTGAAATAAAAAGTATTTATAAAAAAACTATTTGGTCTATCGGGATCATTCCAAGGGAGATTTCTTTATTGAAATATGAAATTAAATGTGTCTAAAGGCTGAAAAAATTGGCTGGGTTTAAAATTACATGCCGCTCAATTGAAAAAATGTCTTTTTTCGCCAGTTTTCTGGCTTATTTTTTCTCCAGTTTTCTCGCTTATTTTTCTATTACAGTTAAACATTTTGGAAATCAATATATCATGGATTAAAAGAAAATTTTCCGGCGAACAAATTTCTTTTAATGATATTTTGCGTTAGGAATGATATTTACGAAAATATGAGTGAAAAAAAGGGTAAGAAAATTGTCGATTTTGACATTTCTTTAGTTAATAATTTTTTTAACCTTTTCAGCCTGTTGCAACGACGACTTCATAATTTCGAAAAACTTGAACCAAAAAGAAAAACTGTCTCCTGCTACAGCCACCTCGATATCAGATTCGATGGGAGTAATGTATTCATGCACGCGTTGTTTTCGCGTTGCTCATGAGCACCAACGAAACGCTTTCCCAAATACTCAACACCTTATTATTATAACAAAAATAGTTCTACCTCTGTAAATACTACCGCAGATTTAGTAATTGTATCTGACGTACTACATGATAGGTCATCTGTTGATTTCTTTCTTAACGTCAAGTACGAAACTTCATGGTGTTGTTTTGCCATATGTTAAGTAAAAAGTTTGGCACATTTAGTAATGGATTTCTTAACAACACAAGAGCGCATTACTTATTACGAAAACAAATGATCTTCAAAATATATTTCGTAAACTTCATGAATATTTCGGTAAACATTGACGTTCTACATAACCCGGAATTGGCAAAATTATTCAACGTTTCAAGGAAACTGATTCGGTAGAAGGTCGTAGAGCATACCAACATGCTTGACCAGTTCTGATTCGTCAAAACATAGCCGCTGTAAGTGTTCGTCCAATGCCATCAACATCAACCAGGCATCGTTCACAAGAATTGAACATTCCCCGAACCACTTTACGTCGCATTTTGCATGTTAATCTTCATTTGCATACATACATGATCCAATTGAGTCGAAAATTGAAACCACAAAAGCATTACCAACACCGTGATTTCGTCTTTAATGCTTGACAGAGAGATGAGGGTTTTTCTTCAAAAATCTTTTTCTCCGATGAAGCACATTTTTATTTGAATCGACAGGTTCATAAACAGAACTGTCCGCATTTGGAGCTCACACTCATGCCGAAAAAGTTACTGTTTGGTTCGGATTATAGGCTGACGGAGTCATTGGACCCTTGTTCTTCGAAGATGAACACAAATAGGCTGGCAGACTAGTTTTGGTCAAAATTGGATGAACTGAGTGTGAATGATCTTTGGTTTTCACAAGACGGTGCAACACCATACATAACATTCGAAACAATGGGTTTATTCAGATCGAAATTTGGTGAACGTTTAATTTTTCGTAATTCTGATGTAAATTGGCCTGCAAGATCATGTGATTTGACACCTTTGGACCATTTTTTTTTTGTAGTTTTTTTGTAGAGTTTATGCCAATGCCCTATGAGCAATTCAAGGCCTCAAATGCAACTTCCAATATGAAACAGAGGCTATTAAACTCTTATTACTGGAAAAAGTCCTCAAGAATTTTGATGTTCGGATGCAGGCCTGCTAAGGGAGACATGTTAGTTCTATGAACGATATTGTTTTTCATACATAATTTTCACTGATACACCTTTCATTTTCAATAAAGATCCACGAATTTAGTTAGTAGAATATATATTTAATTTTAAATTTAAAAAAAAAACAGACGGCTCACTCTTTACAAATATTGACACGTTCGGTCCGCGTGGGGTATAAGGAGTGTTACCAAATCACCACGGATTCATTCACATACAACTCTCATTTGAGTATCAAAAGTTTGAGAGTGAAGTAGGAGCATAAGAACAGATGAACTTCTTTAATTTTCCCAATATTTTTATTCCTCAAGAAAAATCACTATCTAAATAACTAAAGTTTACTTACCGTCTTCTAACAAACCCAATCCAGAATTTAAGGTAGCAACGCTTAATAAAATAACAACTCTTCTGCAATATTTAACGTGACCCCAATAAATATTCAATATTCCTGAATCGCTACTGGAATTTATATTTGTCTCTTCTTTATCTGCTAATTGTAACAATGTTATAATCTTTTTCGATTGGCATAGTTTCAGTTTGCAGCACACTAGAATGCCAAATATCAGTCGAGATACGTTTTCTATAGCTAAAAAGGATTAATTTTTCTAAAATTATGAAATACTTGATTAATTTCCATTCGTTTTTTGATAAAATTGGGGAACAGCAAAGCGTATTATAAAAGCAAATTGTTTTTCGTGTTAAATTATTTATTTTTATTTATCACAAACTGAGATCGCCATATGACAACTTCCAAAAATGGACTCGCTACTTGCTCCATTATGTACAATTTGTTCCATAAAAACGTATTGCAGCGTATCTGAATGCCATTTTGTTTGGGTTTGTTTACTTTCTCTATCCAACATTCGAGGCTATAGATCATTCCGCGCTGTACTTTGAGAGTCAGTTGATTGATAACTGTGGTTTCAGTATATTTTTCTCGTATATTTTGACTAGCTTAACAGAAACTGTCGGTTCAGTTTTATCTCCCATTGGATTTGAGTAAAAAAAAATGGGAGAGCCATCATTTAAAATGCTTAGATGGGATGAGTCTATGATATGTGAGACTGATCGACCTCTTGTGTCAATGTGTTTTAATCCCCAAATAGTGATATGGGAGCTAAAGTCTCCTGTGAGTAGAAGAGGAGGGAAAAGAGAGCTAATAAGGTTAATAAGGTCGTCTGGATTAATAGTTGTGTGGGGAGGTAGGCAAATATTACAGATCGATATTTTAAATATTACATAGGCTGAGATTGCAATAGCTTCTAATGGGGTGTTTAGAGGGATTTCTGTAAAAGGGATGCTATCTTTTATGATTAGGGCTACACCTCCAGATGCTCTGAGAGGGTTGAGTCAATCTTTCCTAATGTAGGTATACCCTCTTATTGGTAAGTTATCTAAGGCGTTTAGGTTTATTTCCTGGATAGCAAATATCGAACGGTGATATCTGCTCATAAGCAGCTCCATATCGTTTAGATGGAGCAATAGACCATTGCAATTCCAGTGGAGAATATGTTGTCAATCTTACTATGTTAGTGGTGTGGATGGTTTTGTGGAGTCTATTGGTTTATTTACCTTTTGTTTTTTGGGGTTTCTTTAAACTGCTATTAATTTCTTGTTGAATGAGATCGTCGACCATCATATCTAGTAGGGATTCATTGAAAGATTTTAGAATTGATTTTCGGGATGAGCTGGAGGATTTAGAAGGGGAGTTGTCTGGAGACTGGGTCGGGATTTTAAGGGGGGAAGTTTGGGTTTGGTTTTGGAAGGTTTTGAGGATGATGAAGAGTGGAGGAAAAAAGATGATGTAGGAGGTTTGGAAAGGATAGGAGTAGGGGTTTTTGTGGAGGGGTGATTTGTAGCGGGGGATTTGTGAGGATCCCTCGCTTTAGGGGTTCTAGTTCATCAAGATCACACTGGGTGGATACTGATACTTTTTCGATAAGAGCTGATGATTTCTTATGACGACATAAAAGTTGGTTTCTGGTCTCTAAATTTTTTCTTAGCTTCTGAGTAATTTCATTTTTCTAGTGTACGGATCTTTTGTATTCCAAACTCTTATTTAAAAGCTGTACTGCCTTTATATCTAGGTTAATGAAATTTGTTACAGTTAACACATGTAGGGGTGAGAATACAAGAGGTATCTGAGTGAGTTGGGTGGCCGCATGAGAGGCATGTTGCTGAAGTCTTCCATCCTAAGGCAGTGTGACCAAAACGATTAGAGTTGAAACAACACAAGGGGTTGGGTATGAGGGGTCTGACCCTAATTGATAGATATCCAGCTTTAATTGTGGGAGGTAATGAGTGAAGATTAAAGGAAAGGATGAAGGTTGAATGGGATTCTAAAAAGTCCCATTACTCCTTGGTCTTTAAAATCGTCTAAGATTTCTTCATCTGTCCGGTTATTGCTTGTTATTACTCCTTTTAATACATTTAGGGAAGAATGGGCGGTAACAAATACTTCATACGTGTGCAGTTTTGAAAGTTTCAGAGCTTGAATAGATTGGCTTTCATTAGAAACCTCTATGAGAAGAGATCCATCTCGAGTTTTGAAGGTTCCTTTGAAGTATCCAAAATAACCTTGTAAAGCTTTATAGAGAAGAGATGGGAAAGTGTCTTTAAATGTTCCTTCGTTTCTATTAATAATGGAAAAACTTATATAATTTATACTAAAAGACTCTAATCTTGGTCTACTAGACCGGTAATTCATTCCAGATTGATTCGTTTGCATCCTGGTCTGGTCTCCCACCGTGGATGCCGAATTGGTTTTTGATGCAGTTAAGGGCGCATCAACCCCTTTTTTATTAATGAAAATTGGGTCCATCTTGTTCCCACGAGTGGCGGAGGAAATGACGAAAACCCATAGCAGTGTCCCGCATTTTATGGGAAGACGTTACTAAAACCCAGAGACGCCCGATTCTTGGAGTTTCCGAACAATAACGCAGTCGTAGCTTGTCCGGAGACACACTAATTTGGGGGTATTTTTTATTGTGGTCCCCTGCCACGTAGTTGGCCGGTTAAGTCAAGCCACCATCCTTGGAGAGCACTTCCTCTACAACCACGAACCCTCCGAGAGCAGTTAACATATAGGACGTCACAGGACATACACAACATGAGTGGGGCCCCAAGGACGTCACACCCCGTAGTTGTAAAGACGGAATGAGACCACCTTCACAACTCACCTGAGAAACTATGCATAAACAGGAATATGAGATCAATTAAAACAGTAATAAAGTTACCAATTTACATAATATTTAACTTTTGGATATCAAGCAGAATAAATCAGTAAAAGATATTTGCCGTTAAAAATAGTTTTGAAGGCGAAATGTCATTAATTTTTTTATCGGTAAATCTAAATCAAGTAGCAAAAATTATATCATTATGGAATTGGTGCCTATATAAATCATTGCCAAAAAACGATACTAAAACCATTAATTATGACATTTTCTTTTCCTTTAGTTAAGACAGAGCTAACTCAGAAAATCAATTTATTTGCAATGAAGTTCGTATGAATACATCTTTCTTACGCTTCTTCGGATTAATTAAATTCAACCGTGCTTATATCGACTGAACCCACATACAGATTAACATAAACAGGTAAGTTATTCAAAACTAACTACCCATTTTAGTTCGAGGATTGTAGAGAGATTTGATGTTCTAAATTACTCTAAGTCTAAGGGATTTTAGATTATTTACAATGTATACAAATTTACGTAAAGTAAAATTAACACTATTTTTTCATAACTCAAGTTACCTTCTTTTACATTTCTGGCTACTATTAACCTATATAATTCAACTCCAAAACATATTATAGTGAAAATATAGATGAGTTGACTCGTCATTGCATAAATCTTGTACAGGTAATGATAAAGCGGTGTTCTATTAGGAATTTTTTGTGACCATACACCAGCAATCATCATCAATACTTTGCAAAAACGAAATAATTCCTTTTCTGTCATTATTTTTTCAATAAGTTCCAATGATTCAATATGTGCTGAAAATAATATTATTTTTTAAATATTTTATAATTTTTATTTTATATCAAACTGAAAGATGGTAATGATGATGATTTGGGGGGAATCTTCTTTTGGGACATAAATCGGGGATTAGTTGATTTTTTTCGAAAAATGTTTTCTTTATATTTACTAAAGTTCAATATCTGAAACCCATCTAAATTCTTCACTTATAATAAACATACAAATTTTTCCACCTTTGTCGAATATTAATGTTATTGGGAAATGAAAAAGGGATAACTTATTTTCGTAACTGGTGAACGTTTCTAAAAATTCGTTAAAATTGTGACGTGGACTTCTTTTTCAAAAATAACTCTTTCAAGTTCCACTCCAATTGAAATAAATGAAACTTTAGTTGTTTTATTTACGAAGAAACACATTCTGAGTCCTTAAAGACTGAAAATGGGAATGACTGAGGAAACAAGTTTTTGGCTAAAAGCAAAAGATCCGTATATGGAGTTTTTAAAATGCAACCCTGAAACGAATGAACATATTCCTATTCGCAGAACTTCTAAAATTGAAAATAGAAATGAGTTTTTTATTCAAAACAAAAGATCCCTATATCGGATTTCCTAAGATTCAACTTCAAAGGGAACACACAAAATAAGCATAAGCAAGCCTTTCTTCTCAAAATCGTTCCATTTGGCGGCAGCAGTATATCAAAAGATGAGAAATATTTGTCAGATTCCAATATCGCAGAAAATTTAAATGCGATATGCTCCATTATCGCATCAAAATTTAAAAAAATCAAAAATAAAAATATTTTGTAGAAATTTTATTCAAAACTATAAAGTAGCTTGTACCTCAGCTTTTTTGAAACAGCCTGCATAGAACTCCCAAAAATACGTGAAAAGAAATTAAACGAAAGACGAAATAACAGCAGCAAAAACATAGCGTAGAAATGAAAGCATCTATGGAGCAGGCATGGATCCAATGCTGGCGATGGCCTTCCCAAGACCTAAAAGCTGATTCTGTTTCTTATACTAGGAATCTGTATGCGCATTTCCCCCCCCCCTCCCGTCGAAAATTTGTTTTTTCTTGCGATCGCCCCCTCCCTCCGCCAGGAGTTCAAGAAAATAGACCCCATTCTTCTTCTTTTACTAGAAATGTGTATGCTGCTAGCTGCTGGCATCTCCCCCCTTGTCAACAACTTGTTTTTCTTGCAATCGCCCCTCGAATTCAGAAAAATACACCCGACTATGCCTTTTACACTAGAAATGAGAATATTGCTGGCGTCTCCCCCCTCGTCGACAACTTGCTTTTGCTTGCTCTACTGTACTTTTATAATATCACCCCCCCCCCAAAGAGAGAGGCTGGAACCGCCTATGCTATGGAGTAGCATATTATATGCAGTTGAAACAAGTTGCAGCAAAGCGACAATACCAAACAGCATCATGAAATAACACAAATTGTGGATAAATGTAATACGAGGAAAACTAAAAGATTAAAAAGACAAATAGAAAAAATACTTGACTGCAGGAAATGACGAAGACTACGAAACATACAAAGAAAGAAGAAAAGAAGCCAACGTGGCAGTAAAGAACACACAGGAGGAAAGAGGAGAGAAATTTAAACATAAAAAGATAAAAAAAAACTCTAGAGAGAATGAAAATTATTCTACGACTTCAAAACAACTCAGAAAAAATACGAAATATGTCAAATATAAATGATACAAAGGGGAACATAATAATAAATGAAGATGGAATAACGGAAATATATAAAAAGTAGTTTGAAGAAATAATATCTCTAGAAGTTACAGGATAACAGGACGAAAAAAAGTGTAGAACAAAAAGTCGATAGTATAAGAAAACCGGAATTAGAAAAAATACTTTAAAGTTAAAACTAGACACGGCTTCCAGAAGAGACCACATCACATTACAAATAATTGAATATATCGGAAAGATTAAGAAATTGATGATTAATGTATTAAATAACACAAAAATACTCAAGGAGGGGAAACGTACATTAAACTGCTGGGAGATAAAAGGAATTGCGCTATTTACTGAGAAATAACACTCTAAAGTGACCTAGGGAAGATATTTGCAGAAATCAAGAAAAAAGACTGAGAAGTAAAATAGAAGACGCCTATTATGGACTTGAGATGCACAGAGGACCCCATATTCATTATCAGACAAATGAACGAAAAGGTATTAAACAAAAAGAGACAAGAACATGTGTGCTTTATATATGAAGAAAACCCTTAATAAAGGAAATACATTCTAAGGGAGAGGGGAGTAGACAAAAACAACATAGAAGTATTAACGAGTATGTAGAGGAGAAAAGTGAACATAATCAGAACAAATAATGAAGATTTAAAGAATTTGAAACAAATCAATGGGATAAACAAAGTTACCTTTTAAGTACTTTACTGTTCCTAACGGTACCAGATGAAGCAATGAGAAAAAAATTAAACAATTGACATTGGTCTATTGCCAAATGAGGAAAATAGAAATGAATGAACTATATTTGTAGATGACATGGCGTTGATAGCGGACACAAAAAAAAAACCTAATATATAGACTTAAGGTAATTGAGGAGGAACTAGTGAAGATAAATATAAGAATGAATATACCAAAAACAAAACCAGAATAATTTCAAAGACAACGTAAACACATGAAATAAATCTGGATGGAAAGCTAGTTGAGCAATTAGCCTACTTTAGGTACCTGGGCATAAATATAGAAAAGAATGGGAAAACGGAAAAGAAAATAAATAAAAGAGTAGGAAGAATTAGAAGCATATTCAATACAACGAAAACAACATCTCTAGGAAAAAGGGAAGTACGGGAAAGATAAAAACGGAAGTATTGAAACCAGTACTCATATCCAGTAGCGAATAATGGACTTTTTCAAAAAGGAAAAATTACAAAACAATGCTACGTAAATGAGGTTCTTGAGAAGAATAAAAAACGAAAGCAAGATGGACAAAATTAGAATTGAGACATGAAGATAAATTCTGCAAATAAAACCTATTACCGAGAAAGTTAAAGAAGGGCAGTTGAGATGGTTTAGTCATGTTTGCCGAATACAAGATAAATGACTTATTAAATTAATGTTTGAAATGAGAATGTCGGGAAAGTATAGGGGATATGGACCAGAGTCAAGATGGACAGAGAAAATCTGGAAAGATGCAGAGAGGAAAGGTATAACATGAAGCGAAATAAAAAAATTAACACATGACAAGTCAATTATAACAGTAATTAATTCGGATAATAACCAGAGAGAATTCTTTGAGCAGAAATATTTTCTATATAACAATCATTTTATATTTTATCTGAACAAGGATTAGATTTTCTAATTTGTATCATTTTTCCAAAATTTTAAAAAATGCATAAGTAAATATATATTATATAATAATTTGCGTCAAGAAAAAATTACAATCCATTAACAAAAAGAAATTAACTGAACTTACAATGGTAAAATTGTTACTCTAGATATCTTTTCTTCAAATGACTATTTTTAAATGCGGCCGAGATTTTTAAACCTGCCATTTTAAGGCAAAATTAAATATCGGCTGCAAGAACTCTCAAAATAAGTACTGTTTTTACAGCCGAAGTTGAGTTTATTACAGTTTTGAAAATGTAACCTTAGAAAAAGAAGATGTTTAGAGAAAAATGATTTTGTCATGGGCGTGGAATTCATGAAAAAATCATCTATTTTTTGAGGAAAATTTAAAAATCAGATAAACAAAATGTGTAAATAAATTAATTCTGGTTAGATCTAAATGCAATATATGTTGTTATAATAAGTAAAACATACAATTACACCTGCCAATACTTCTAAATTATTTTATGTAAAACCATCTATGAACTATTTTAACATTTAAATTCTACATTTGGTTATAAACCTCTTTCCTGTTACATATTATAAAGCTAAATTAAACTGTATTTACGATATTGACGTCCGTAAAATGACATTTTCTGCACTTTGATTTTAAAATTGTTATTTGGTATCACTTATCAGATACTACAGTAGAGAATATAGAAGAAAGTAGTCTGGTGTATCAGACGCAGCAAGAATATTTAGACAGGCTAAGGAAGACACTAATTATAGTGTGACCATGAAATGGACAAGAAAATTATTCATAAAAGAAATGTGTAAAAGCTGCTTCAGAATGAAACTAACATTAACATTAAATTAATTTCAAGTAGACGAAAAATTAAAGTCATTTTGCAAAAAGCATATCTCACATATTTCATATAAAAAAACTAAGAATTTTAGAGTTCCGATGACATTGAAAGTCACTACATTTAATTTTCTTTAATACATGGAAAATTTAAGTAAAAATGTTAAAATATTTTGTTTTGTAAATTGTTCTGATAAAACAATACAGGCGCTTCAAAATATAAAGAAAGTTATTTTCCATGAGGTAATGAGTAGCCATTTACATTTTAGGAACTGGTAACACTGGCCATGTTAGTTACCATCTAACATATATATATATATATATATATATATATATATATATATATATATATATATATATATATATATATATATATATATATATATATATATAATAAAATAGAATAAAATATTGGCGAAACGGACGTGAAAATTTGTCAATCTACATGATTCTCTTGTTAAAAAGTGCGGAGCACTCCAAAATATGGAAAAACTCCGGGTCCGACAGATGGCGACAGCGCTGTTTCGTCCTAATATGGGACTCGTCAGGCCACCGCATTCGGTACAAACCATCATCTCGCCTTTGCATCCTATAAAGCTGAGTTTAAAATCAAAAAACAGCAAACAAGACGACAAAGGCGACATCTCGATGGTCCACTTGATAATACAAGAACCACGCAGATTAACAAAATTTGTAAAAGAACCGCCATATGGTGGCGCGACGATGAATTTGGGCAGCGCGTTTCGTGTACTCGATTTTACATATTTCTGTTTTAATTCACCGTCGCGCCACCATATGGCGGTTCTTTTACAAACTTTGTTAATCTGCGTGGTTCTTGTATTATCAAGTGGAACATCGAGATGTCGCCTTTGTCGTCTTGTTTGCTGTTATTTGATTTTAAACTCAGCTTTATAGGATGCAAAGGCGAGATGATGGTTTGTACCGAATGCGGTGGCCTGACGAGTCCCATATTAGGACGAAACAGCGCTATCGCCATCTGTCGGACCCGGAGTTTTTCCATATTTTGGAGTGCTCCGCACTTTTTAACAAGAGAATCATGTAGATTGACAAATTTTCACGTCCGCTTCGCCAATATTTTATTCTATTTTATTTTAAATTACACGGACAAAAACTTATCTACTTATTTATATATATATATATATATATATATATATATATATATATATATATATTGTTACAGTTACTTCGAAATTTCATCTCGGTCAAAAAATTGACTCATGAACATTTTGGTGCGATCATTTATCCCAACTTTCGACGTGATTTATCTCATCGATGAACTTAATCCATACTTACACTTATAAGCGACATGCTCCTGACTTATTGGCTTACATGTCAATGCACAGATCAAATTACATTGGGGAACAAATTTCAACTTTTTTTTCGTTCCTAAACAATCCCATTTTTTGGATTCAACTACACCCAAGTAAGTAAAAAATACCTATTAAAGATTTCGCAAAAAAAATCTGAAAATTTTAATTCGTAGGCATATATAATGAATATACAAAGTACAGATAACAATATATTGTTAGTTCAACAAAAGCAATTAAATAACACATTTTTATCATTGAATCAAAAGTTTAGATACTCGTTGTGCGCTTCTTAGCCTGCCTTTTACAAGCAGCGTCAGAACTATCTATCGTAATAGTCCAGACTAACATCTCACAAATCGATTTTCCTTAATACCTTCTTTCCATGTTTGAAACATCCTGGCCCTCTCACCGTGCTCGTCACTTACAGCACCATAATTTTCCGGAAAGTAATCCAGATAAGAATCCAAGAAATGAATTTTCAAAGACATATTATACCCTAAGTTTTGGTAACACGAAAGAAATTGGGCAACCAGGTCTTTATAGTTTTCTGCTTTTATGTTTCCCAAAAAATTTGTTACAACCATTTTAAATGCATTCCAAACATCCTTTTCTTTGCCTTCAAGTATGGAATTTCATGTCTCTGAAAAGTTTCCTGGTCTAAGAACCCACAAATATTCCATCTTTAATTTTAGCGTCACTGATTTTAGGGAACTTTTCTTTTAAATTTTTATGAAGTGCGGTTGTAAAATCTTTTCTGGGGGATGGGGGATTGCCTTGCCGAAAAGACCCTCTCAGTGGTCAAATTTTCTTTCTGTAGTGATCCGATCGTGCTCGACTGCCCCCCCCCCCCCAAAGGAAGCAGCAGTATTTGGTTTAACCTCGCTGCATTCTAAGCAAAATCGCCACAACTTTTAAATCCGCTCAAATTTGCCATTTATATCTTTCATATTTTATGATCTCCAATAACAATTTTAAATTGCTATAAGCTTCTTTCACGTGGACGGCATGGCTAAGTGGGACTGATGGCAACTTGTTTCCATTACGTAGTAACACAACTTTAAGACTTACATTTGAGGAATCAATGAAAAGTCTCCAGTCTTTTGGATCGTAGTCCAGATTTAAAGCTGTCATTAATCCTTTAATGTCCCTACAGGCTATCAAGTTGGTTTCAATATTAAAAAACGGTTTTAGATGTTTCTGACGGCTTTGGTACACAGAAACTCTTACTTCATCTTGAAGTAAATTCCATCGTTGCAATCGAGAGGCTAATAGTTCTGCTTTTTTCTTGGGCAATTCCAAATTCCTTATAAGGCTACTAAATTCACTTTGACTTATTTTGTGAGGCTTTTCACTGAGAAGCTCACAGACAAATTCGGAATCTTGCCTGGTTGATGGGCCGGTAATATTTTCGGATACAATACCGTTTGAATCCACTTGATCATCATCAGAATCAAGAGTATATTCCTGAGGTACATTGGGTACAGGCTACTCGTCACTATGTGGCACCGGGCGTATGCCGGATTGTAAATTTGGATACTGTATCGCAGATTTTTTTCTCCGAATAGCCTTTTTTGATGGGAAGTGTCAAACGAAAGTAACAGTCAATAACAAGGTCTTTCGATTTTTGCCAGACCATAGGAACAGCGGTCTCCAATTTTGCAGCCAAAATTCAAACGGTAAGCCTTTTGTATTAAAGGGCTAAGAGTATGTTTCTTTTTCACAAAATCACTTCACCACATATACAACAAAAATGATCCGGCTTATTTACACAAACTCGCGACATGTTGCTCAAATCTCCCTAATCTCTCAAATACAAACAGTTCTCGATCAACTGGAGATTGAAATACAACTAGCTAATAATATAGGGTTTTTGTTCCGTGTATTTAAATCCCTTATAAAGTACACCTGTATGCAGAAAATTTAAAAAGAAATTTGGATATCAATATCTGGTGATTAAGTCAGATAATAAAGCAACATATATAATCTGCAATGAAACAATATCATCTCTCAAAGAATAGAATATGAAACGTTTTTATGTGACTAAACATTCTCAGGATTACTCCAAATTTACAAGAAGCCCACGGTTAGAAATATATGGATCTTAGAAGCCCGGGTTGAAATCTTAACAATTGTTTAAAAGAATAAGTGCTGAACAAGAAGCAGCAATTCATGCTAGTTTCCGCGTGGCTTATACAATACTGAAACATGGGAAACCATTTACTAATGGCAAATTAATTAAGGATTGCATTATTACAGCAGCAGAAGAAATGAGTCTCTATAAAGCTAATTTATTTAAAAATATAAATTTGTTAGCAAACACTGTGGCTTGAAGAGTAGATGATATTGCAGGAAATATATTAACTCAATTGTCTGACAAAAATCGACACTTAGGCTCTTTTTTGCCTCTGAATGAGTCTAACTTTTTATTCGAGAAAGAGATAAAAATTATGAAGTCTATGAAGAGCTTCTTGACATTCATAGCATTCACGGCACGACCAGTAGAGAAGATATTTTGAAAGGAGTTGATAATGTCATTCAGAAAAATAATCTTCTATGGACTACTTATGGTGTCATCGCTCTCGAATCAAAGTCCCTAAAAAACGAAATTTAATCATTGCATCATTCATTAAGAGTCTTTGTGCGGAAAATGCCTAATTATATCAGATCACATGCGTTCAATCATCGTCAGTTCCGAGAGTTTACTGAAGAGATTAGAGAAAATTACTTACAGGTTTATACTTCACTACGCTATCTTAGCTGTGGAAAAATTCTATCCTGTTTTTTTTGAACTTCGAACAATAATCGAAATTTTCTTGAATGAAAGAAATCGTCCTCTGGTTAAACTACAAAGCAATGAGTAGTTATAGAAGTTATCATTGTATACAAATTTAACTTAACATAGGAATGGGCTCAATTTAAAATTACGAGAAAACCAGCTTCGCCTTAATTGATACATTCACAGTAGGTCTGCTCAACAAAAAATACTTTTGTTTCAATCTTAAATAAACAAAAATTGTTTCACTTATTTTAATACATGTCAAACAGTCAGTCAGCAAACAGCATTTATGGTAGATTTCACAATTGAAGCTTTGGGTCCTTTCAAAATAAATTTTTAGTCTTGTTTTTCTGATTTTGATGCAATTGCAAACAATTATTAGGATTTTCAAAACTGAGGAGCATTTGAAGTCGTTGTTGGTATACCCACTAGTAAACCTGATCTACAACAGCAAACAATTGTCATTAGAAAATGACAGCTACCTAAACTTTATTAATCATTATTATCATGTTTAATTCCAATATGTAAATTACCTATGTATGTCAGTTATTGCAAGTTACTAAAATAAATCTTATATCATTAATTACAGTTAAAATATTCATTTTCATTGCGCATGTCAATTGTTAAATTTCTTAATTGGTCGTTAAATAAACGCATCTGATAATTATTTTGTATGATATACAAAGTAAATTTTATAATGTAATCAAATTAAATTATGGCTATCGCGGGCCATAGTTTAGAGATCCATGATTTATAAAGTGCTGTTTTTAAGAATTTAATTCTTAAATTGTTGAACATAAATAGTAGCAGGGTATACTTTATAATATCCCATAAAATTTCGACAAAATCCAAACTACTTCGTGAAACTTCGGAATTTGCAGTATAAGATCCATTTTATTATTTTTTAAGAAATTAACTATGTAACACTTTAAATAGCTTCAGTCACAAGTTTAATTAAAGCTTCAATACATTAAATATCACACTGCCTAATCACGGACTGCAATATATACTAAACTAATAAGAAATGTTGTCAAACTAATCATCCTGACGATTTGTAAAAGTATTAATTATTGCAATTTATCCAAGAAATGGATGTTTTAGACGACAGTTATCAATTTTTTTTTAAGTTCCAATATTTACGATAATTTATTTTTAAATGAATGTAACTTAATTTGGCTTGAATTAAACTATATTATCATTCCTAATAAATAACTTTGTTATATACCAATATTGATGCAAATAGTGTACAGAATTGAACTCCTGTAGCAAAATTCAAATTTAAATTATAAATATAAGTTTACATTATCTAAATTCGTCTGATGTATGCATCTAAATCAAATACAAACTGTGCGTGTCTACGCTACTGAATACTTTCATGAATAATTTTTCCCCTTAATAAAGTAAGCCCTTTTATTTCTGTAATTATATACTACATAAGAAAATCCCGACCCTTCCTCGTGCATAGAAAAATTGTCAAATTAGGTTATTTCTTATAATGTTGTGAAATAATATCGGTCTTTTATGAAAATCTGCACCTGTTGTGGTTTTGTGAAGAATTTTAAGTTTAATATAGGTTAAAAATTAATAAATGAATAATTAAGGTATTTAAATATAGTTTATTTAGAAAAATGTAAAATTTAATTACCTAAATTGGTAATAAAATAAACTACCGCTGCTCAATCATATCCGGGAACCTAGGGCATATACAGAAACGAAGAACCAACTATACCTGTTCCAACCACTTTTAATAAGAGGAACCAAAAACTGTTGCTTGGAAGCAAATTTATGGAATGCTAAAAGAGACTTCTGAAATGAGGTGTTTCTAAGAATATGTCTTAAACCTAATGTGCGACTTACAAGGGAGATTCTTTCTCTGGAGAGGACTGCGACAAAGTCATTTCGAAGATATTTAGTTATTACCTTATAACAATCGTCCTTGAATGACTTGTCATCATGGTGGAACTTAAAAGGTCCTACGAGGCCTATGTGTCAATGACTCAAAAAGTATGTCATGTTTGGTAAATATTTGGTCACTCGCAATATATAATATATATAATAATGAGAATATTATCATGCCGTTTCTTTAATGTCAATAAGTAATGTAATTTAATTTTGTTATCGGGAATAATGAATTTTAAACAATGAATTAAATTAGTTTTTAAAAATAGATATTAAAGAGTTGTGAAGAGATCAATATACAATTATATTTGCTCCTCCTAAATTTATATTTTATTTACATTTATATCAGAGAACTATCACCATCTCAGATTTTAAGGAAATGCCACCGAAGAGTAAAGGCCTATCCCATGGCAGTGCACGACCATCTGCAGGCGGGTTTCGAGTTCATTTGTTTAAATGTATCTGCAGAGCATAATTTTATTTAGCATAGAGCGATAATATTCATTTTACAGCATATTTTCTTAACTCATAGTCGACCATCTTGACCCGAATCCATGAAACTATCATAAAAGGTCTGTTGCTTGTTTAAATTGTCTATCTTCTTTACCAAAATTACCTGTTACTAAAATATTTTGGCAACCTAATATAGTGATAAGAGTGTTAATGCCTATTTTGTATTTTTTAGCACTATTACTAGCGTAAACGGGACTTGCCAATGTGCCTTCTAAGATCCCAGAGCTGACAGAATACTTATCTGAAGAAACTTGGCAAACAAACATCCCACGAAGCACATTGAGATCAAAACATAGAAAGAAAGATACTCGAGTTCCAACCTACTTCGCTAGGAAGAGTAAAGATGTGCCTCAATTTCAAATCTTTGGCTTATTTAAAGCTTATCTGTAACTCAACCTGCTGGTCTGTTCAAATTTAAGGAGCTTAATTATCTTTTATATCTTATCGTGTCTTTACAAAAGGCAAATTATCTTCAAATACCTTAGCACAAAGTACCTTGAAACAACTGGCTTCATCTTATTAATTCTTTTATTAAAAGGTATCTTTTATAAACGTACCATTGGTCGTGATCTTTGGCTTAGTTTGTCATAGTCATAGTTCAAATTTCCGTTTAAGATAATTATGAGCAATTCAGTTAATTTTATCTAATTTTTGTGAATACTCTCGTTATGGGCAACACAATATCGTTTCCCTTAAATATTTCCCATAGATTCTTTGAATAAAAACATTTCATAAAGTACAGTTTTAATTAATTTTATTTTCAACTTTGACCATTATGCTACTGGTATTTCAATACACTGTGCTTAGTTGTTTTCTTATCGATACTAAATTTACAGTACAAGCTGATTCCGGCGTGCACGTACGCACCATAGCATCTCCACTAAGGATAGATTGCAAAGAAGTCAAGCAAATATGCCATATATTAAAAAACCGAAAATCACCAGTTCCCGGAAATATCCCGCCTGAGCTACTTAAATACGGCACATAGAAGTTATACAGACAATTGACAAACCTCTACCAAAAATGTATAAACGGAGAAAAGAACCCGAAGAGTGAAAAGCATCCTATATTACCACTATACACAAAAAAAGGAGTAAAAACGTCTGTGATAACTATCGAGGAATTGCGGTTCTCTGCACAATCTCGAGAGTGTATGGGAAACTTGTCAAAAAGAGAATTGTGAGCGAATACTCAGATATGGAGGCCGAAGAACAGGCTGGATTTAGAGCACGTAGATCTACTATTGACCATCTCTTTACAATAACCCAGCTCATTGAGAAAAAATCAGCACGGAACCAAGAAATACACCTGCTCTACGTGGATCTCAAAAAAGTCTATGACAGCGTATGACAACAAAAACTCTGGGAAGCCCTAGAAAAAACAAATATAAATATAATACTTATCAAGGCTATTCAAGAGCTCTATTCAAATAATACAAGCAAAATAAAAAAAAGGGCATAATATTTCAAAAGGATTCACGGTTGGCAACGGGCTCAAGCTGGGATGTTGTTTGTCTCCAACCTTGTTTAAAATCTACTTGGAACAAGCGTTAAAAACATGGAAAAGAAAGTGCGAAAATATGGGCATTCCACTAAACGATTCCATACTATACACATTGTGTTTCGCAGACGACCAAATAGTTCTGGCACAAGACTACGAAGATCTAGAATACATGGCTCGTAAGCTAATAGAAGAATATCAAAAGTGGGGGCTAGAAGTTAACATCAAAAAAACGGAGTACATGTGTATTGGGGGACAGCAACGAAACTTGATTCTGGAACAACAGCAGCAGGAAATAAATCACTGTGAGAAATACAAGTATCTCGGAATGCATATAACCAACGACGGCAAACTTTACGAAGAAATCAAGCATAGAAACAACCAAAGACGACAAGCTATTAGACAATTGAACAGCATATTCTGGGATAAAACTATATCTTTAATAGTATTGTTAAAAGCATTGTCACCTATGGAAGTGAAGTATGGTCATTGAAAGGAAGAACTCTTAGAATACTGGAAGCTACATAAATGGATTATTGGAGAAGAGCGGCTGGAAAATCCAGAATGGACAGAGTCAGAAATGAAAGAATCCAAGAAATTATGGACGTTAATCACAAGATAACAGAAGATATTAAAATCAACCAACTTAGATGGTACGGACATGTTCAACGAATGGACGACACTAGACTTCCAAAAAAAGTTTTAAATTGGGCACCACAGGGAAGAAGAAAGAGAGGTAGACCCAGACTAAGTTGGAGAGAAGGAGTAGATAAAGTAGATATAGGAAAAAGAGGAATGGATGAAAACCTATGGGCAAACCGAGATCAATGGAGACTGGAAATCAGAAGACATCGTAGAACATTTTAAACTGATGTTTGTTTTGGGTAGCCTAAATGCCTGTGGCTTGAAATGTATTTCGTTAATTTATAAATAACTACTGAAATATTTATTTAATATTTTAACAGAAAATACTATCAAATTGTAATGGAACAAATATTAATTATTTTACACTGTACAATGTGAACTATATTCTGTTAAAATGAATAATTAAATAATCACTCTGTGAATTGATTTCTCGTGGGAATAGGGTACTATATATTTTTTATCACTATCCAAGAAAGTCCGAAGAAAAATAAATCAGTTGTCGAACTTAACTTTTATTATCTTTGTTGTTTAAATGTTTTCTTAAAACTACATAAACTCAGTCAACTTATGAAGACGTAATAAGACCCTCTTTAAGATTCACCTATAAATCTGTCGAGATAATCCTACCCTGGTTATGTAAATAAAACCGACGTGGAAGGGTAGCTATTTTTAACATATGGTATATGAACTACCGTTAAAATGTATTAAAATATTGAATGATTTTCCCGTTAATAGGAAACAAAAAAATAATCAAATAAACTCATTATACTGTAATATAACGTTTGACCTGTGAAAGGGAATAATATAGCGACTGTTTTTCCTGATTGCAAGAAAGAATGATTTAAATACCAGCAATAGGAATAAAAAGGCACCCAGGTTTTTTCACAAACGTTATATAATCTTATTCCTTTAGTTATAGAAAGAAATAGATTAGTTTTATTAACCGTGTTTATATAAAAATTATGATTAAGACGCTCAGAGGCCAATTCGGGAATCAATCATCCGGTATAGTATAGCTAACGCTCTCAGTACGAAAAGACCTAAACCTTCGAACTATTAGGGAATAAAATTTACAGAAATTTACAGTTACAGGGATACATGGGGGTGAAATGCGTACCCGCCAGGCGCGGATCCAATGGGGGGGGGCGGTGGGGGCGATCGCCCCCCCCCCCCCAAGAGCTTTGAGTTCAGGAAAATAGACCCGATCTTGCCACTTATGCTATAGTTGATTCAAGAACTAGAGAGAGTAATAAATCATTTTTTTCCCTTTTTTTTCTTCGCAAACTACCTTTGTTCTTTAGTCCGATTTCTTTGGAAAAATCTGTTAGACACATATATTATTCATAGAAATGGGTTTGAAATTTTAGAATCAAAAATACTGGTCTATAATAATGGACTATTTAGTTGGATAACAATAGATATTTGGATGTGTGAAGTGTTAAAAAGGATTTTAATCTTTGTCATAGGCGTCGGAAGGAGGTTTATTTTATCACTAAGTATTTATGGCAGAAAATATTATTTCGGTAATAAACCTGAAATAAAAAGTTATAATTTTATTTAATTTCTTATGATTTCTTAATAATTCACATACATTTGAAAATATAGAAAATTTTGACATATTTCACACAAATCACAACTGTATTTTTATTAATTTTAATTCCGACTAAAATATAGCCTTTTTCTCTCAAAAAATTCTAAGTTATAATTTAAATACTTACAAAATATCCATTGTCAAAAATACAAGAAGTTAAACATATATAAAAAAAATAAATTCGTCCATATAATATTAAAAATTTTTTGGGGCTATCGATCTTTTTATTATTAATTAAAAACATTTTTAGGATATTTGGCGGTTCAGTTTATTTATTTCTGAAACTAGAACTGCAGAACTAAAATTAAACACTAAAAAGGAATTGAAATGTAATTTATTTTTATAAGTTACAGAAAATTTAAATAATAAATTGTGTTTACGCTGGTAAACATTACGTATCTAAGTGTCAGTGAACCTATCTTCGTTCAAATTAATTGTAATTGGATCTTCTATCTCACCGATCATGAGATCGAGTTTTCACATTTTCCTTTATGCTTTTATTATATGGATTGTTCCCAATTTTCTGCACTAACTTTATCCAAAAACTCTTTCAAAAGTTCAGTTAAGTTACTAATTTTGTAAGTTGTAATATTTCTAGCAACTCTACCTTTTACTTGAGAGAGATATTTCGTTCTCCAACGGACATATTCCAGACGATCTATAAGAACAGATTTCCTATCTGCTTTTTTTCCAGCAAAAATTAAGTTCTCTTAGTAATTTCCAGACCTCAGTTCTTTTAATTTCAGGTAAATCCCGATTTTCATTGATTTTACTTAGAATTTTGTCGACGGTTGGGATCTGCTTCTCATAATAAAATGTGTATACAACTTCTTTAATTGCAGTTTACATCTCTTCTTCCAACGAGGTTTTTCGTCAGCTCATGATCGAATGTAGCTTGAGAGTACTAACAATTCCAGTCGTTTTTTTCCTTCAGTATTGGGCACATAGTAGATTTTCCAACTCCTGTCATGTTGAAACACAACTCAATAGAGTTTTTAACATTATTATCTAGATATTGATATCTTAAGGCATCATAAATATTCGTCGTAATAAGTTTTTCGTTGAAGAAAAAATGCCCTGGTTTTAACGATTTTGGAAACCATATCTTTTGGGTATCTCACTAATCTCAAATAATATGTAAAAACAAGCACAAACAAGATAAATTACTAAGGACACGCTGTAAGGTGTACTTTGCTCACTGACAGAAATTAAATTGAACTACCAGAAATTTTATTGTAGCAGTCAATTTATAAAAGTTTATAATGTTTAAATATAATTAAATATAATTAGATTTACGGCAGTCCTCCGATAATTACGGTACTGGAGCAGGTACGTTGAAGGTGTCGATAACAGTTTTATTACTCTCTCTAGTGCTTGAATAGAGTATAGGAATGTGTATGCTTGCGATCGCCCCTCCCCTTCCCAAAAGCTTTGAGTTCAGGAAAATACAACCGATTTTGCATTTTATATTAGGAATGTGTCTGCTGCTGGCAGTCCCGTTGACAACTTGTTTTTCTTGCGGTAGCCCCCCCCCCCAAGAGCTTTGAATTCAGCAAAATAGACCCGATTCTGCGTCTTATACTAGGAATGTGTATGCTGTTCGCATCCTCCCTCCCTGTCGGCAACTTGTTTTTTCTTGTGATCGCCCCCCCCTCTACAACAGCTTCAAATTCCTGAAAAATAGACCCGGCCCTGCCTTTTACACTAGAAATGGGAATGTTGCTGATGTCTCCCCCCCCCCCCCGTCGACAACTTGCTTTCGCTTGCCATACTGCACTTTTGTGATATCACCGCCCCCCCCCCCCAAGGAGAGAGACTGGATCCGCCCCTGGTACCCGCGGTGTGCAGGGCGTACAAGCCTGGCCCTTCAAAAAGTACTAAAGTGCAGTTATAATTTGAAATTCGTTAGAAGCGGGACCACCGTTCAGAGCCGTGGAAAAATTACATAACGGATATAATGGTCGGGGAAGAAGGTTTCCTTTGTTTTGTTTTTTAGTTAATTTGGGAAATTAAGGGAATATTGTGTGTCATTTTAGACGAGCGTTTCGCGATCTTAATAGTGTTTGATTAAGAAATATAAATAGCTGTTTTCTTTCCCGCGTTCTATTTCTTTTTCTGTTCGGTGTTTTAGTAAGCTATTTATACGTGTTTTTTTCAAAATTGGGTTTTATATTTTTGGTTCTTAAATCGGCCAATAAGAGCAATTCTGTAAGTTTTTTTTCGTAATTATTATTAGTTTTAAGTTTCTCATTGTAATAGTTTTCATTCTATTTATTTTTTTTAATAGACTAAGTGTTATAAGAAACTTGTTTTATTTAACTTAATTGAAAAACCTTCACGCGAATTAACTTGCGGGCGCGCTATTGCGAGACCTACCAAACAAGAGATGTCTTCTGACCAGCTAATTAGCAGCCTTGTCTGAGTCCTGAAGTTCTGAGTTATGGTAGGTAAGCTTAAATAACCGTAGTTGTCCAGATTTTCAGAGTGTCTTTATAACTGTAAAATTTAATTATAGGTTATCAAAATAGCTACAAATTAATATGAGGCAGAAAAATTGATTATAGATAAAATGGTTAACGCTACCACAATGTACCATTTACAGGAGTCTATGATCAAATACTGTCACAAAATGGATAATTTAAGGAATTTATTTGAGCCGACTGTTGTTTGCCCGGGATCATATTTTTAAGCTGTTATTTCTCTCAATCGTGTCAATTGAAAATGCCTACATGAAGTAGTGTTGTGCGCAAGCAAGGATCTTGGTAATAAATGCAGACCATTTTGCCTTGACTTTCACTTTTTCCTGTTCGATTCAGCTAGAAACAGAAGACTTCCATTTCCATTTATTGGAACCATCTCTCGGGATTAGGTGCCGGAAAGTCGTTTAAATTATTCTGGAAATTTAGTTTCGTAGATTAGTTTCCGTATTTTTTTGCCTGTTTGACATTTTTGGGTCATTTTTTACCGGAATAACGGAACGGGAATTCTGGCAGTTTTACACGATTCAGTAAGAGGAATTCTATTAGACCCCACCAAATCGAATAATATCCATTAATTATAATTTATTGGAACAATCTTCCATAAATTTTTTGTGATTCAGTAAGATTTAAGCTCAAAATTGATTCTTACCACAGAGTTAAATTAATGTCTAAATTGAATCTAACCATAGTTTGCTGTTTTAAATCTCATTAAGACCTAAATTGACTACATTACACTATTCATAATTTGTATGTAAACTCACAGAAGAAAGTAAAATTCTGCGAGTAGTCAGACAGGACTGCATACTATCTCCACTGCTTTTTAATATATATATTCAGATACGGGCTACTCAAAGACAACGAATGGGAGTACAAATCAATGGAGAATATATAAATACAATACGATAGGCTGACGACACTGTTATCCTAAGCGACAAACTACAAGACCTGCAACATCTATTAAACTGTCTTAACACTGAGGGTCAAGAAATGGGACTCAACATGAATATCAAAAAGACAAAATTTATGGTCTTTAGTAGACAACCTCATCTTAACGCTTCAATACAAATAGAAGGAAAAAGTATAGACATGGTGACTCATTTTAAGTATCTTGGATGTTATATCGCCGAAAATCTAAACCCAGATAAAGAGATAAGGTATAGAATATAGGCTGCTAGAACAACTTTTCAAAAAATGAAACCATTTTTCTGCAATGATAACCTCAACCTAAAACTACGACAGAGGATGATTAGATCATACGTCTGGCCGGTGTTGCTACATGGGGCAGAGATCTGGACAATTAAGGCTGCCACGATTAATCGGTTGGAGGCTCTCGAAATGTGATTACACCGGCGAATGTTGAGAATACCTTGGACAGCTAGGCAGACCAACGAAATGGTACTCAATAGGGCCGACACAACTCGTTTACTATTAAACACTGTGAAGTGTAGAAAAATTTCATACCTTGGACATATATTCAGAGGGGAGCGATATAGAATTCTTCAGCTAATCATGATGGGTAAAGTAGAGGGACGTAGAGGGGTAGGAAGGAGACAGGCTTCCTGGTTGAGGAATATTCGTGAATGGACGGGTATACGTAACGCGGGGGAACTGTTCCAGCTGGCACAGGACCGTGAAAGACTTGCCAATGTAATTGCCAACGTCAGGGGGGCCTGATATGGCACTTGAAGAAGAAGATTTAGGGCTGATTATTGCTATTCATTTAGGAACATTGATTAATACCTCTTGAAATTTTCTTAGTTTTGATAGCTCTTACCTTGTAATGTTTAACTATTCCTTTTTTATCAGTAATAGTTAATTTTGAGAGATCTTTTATTAAATATTGTAAAATTAATTATATTTTGTTACGTGTTTGCTTCCAGGACGTATCACGATGTTCCTAATTTTTAGGTAAATTAATTTATTATTTGAAATTATGAAGTATTTATGTATTGAATGCAATCTCTGGGCCCCATTCTAGAGTTGTAACTGGTGAAAGTAGAAATACACTGCCTTGTTAACTTTCAGTTTGACTCTAGTCTATTTTTCTAGTGTTCGATTACAATATTTAGGTTCTTGAGACTGATTAAATTATAAATAAAATCAGCCAGAAGTTCATTTATTTTTTTTTTATTTAATTGAAATGTTAAAGCCAAAATGTGTGTTCTGGCTCTTCACGCAGTATTTGAGATTATGTTTTGATTACATTTTCATTTATTATTTATGGCTTTGGGATTAATTAAAAGTACTTATATTTTTGCCAAATCAAGCTGAATTATTTAAAAATACTTAATGTTAATAAACCAAGCATTATAGCATCATCACGTAGTGGTCTCAGACCATAGATATTGTCATTTTTATTTTAAACTACGGACCGGCTAATTTAATTAAACAAATAATTATTTTGTATCGTGGACCATATGTTTTACATTAATCTACCTTTTTTCTGTGATCACTCTAATCAGTTTTTGTTTAACATTTCCTTTTCTGTTAATCCAAAGATCACCATCGATAATTTTTCTTTTTGGAATATGTAGATAGTGTCAGATTTTTAAATAGAATTCTTGACATATTGGCGAAGGTTAATTAATAAATTCACTTGCTTAATTTTCACATAAACATTATCTTAGGCATTTCCTTTTTGTAGACTCCTCCCTACTGGATGTTCTACGAGTGTTCCTTCCTACGGGTTATTATCATAGGAATACTCCCTACTGGTTGTTCTAATTACGGATAATCCTCTCTATGGGTTATAATACCCGTTGACGCTACGCTAGTGCCTGTGACGTGAAGAAGAGAGACTTTTCTTTTTTTTTTGGCATCCATACCATTAGACATTAGAAATGTATTGATTACCTTTTTTATAGTTTTAATCTTAATACCGATCTAGTAGTTCAATATATTCTTTATTTTATAAGGCGTTACGGAATAATCCAATCCTATGATTATAGTATAAAAGGGTTTGATTTATGCTTTGTTTTAACGCCAGTAAATTATTATTAATTTATTGTTGTTTCGCTTTTCCCTGTTGTGAACTTATTGAAGTTTGACTTTTTTTATAATGGGATATCTAATTTACGTTACCACTTTACTTTTATCTTTAAATTAAAGATCTTTATTATTACTATCAGTACCGAGTTTTATATGTCTCAAAAGCTCTCTTGCGTTTGCATTTCCTTTTTTTTTCGTACTTGTTAATTTATAGGAGTAAAATTGAAAGCTAGTTCTTAATGACATCTCAGATGGTTTCTGCATACGGCCTAGTTTTAGATGCAGTGGCTCCCTGAATTACTCATCCCTACTCTCCGGCATATGGCTCAGCTCGACATTGTTGCTCGCTCGTGCTGCTACTAGCCTTCATCTATACTCTGGCGATTTATTATAATTAATTAACTTTTCTTTACACTTAACTGTGAGGTGTTGCACCCTTAAATACCAGTGTAGCATGAATTACTACTATTTTAAACTTTAATTTCAAATTTTATTATTAACTTTGAGAAGATAATAGAAGGTCATATTGTTTACATTTTTGATATCCTTCAGGGTTAGTACAAAAAAATTTTTTGTTTTCTTCCGATTAAGAAATTTTAACATCTAATTTTTGTCTCATAGTTTTCAAAAAAGGGTACTAATCTTTTAGTATGTCATTTTATTATTTTTGTGTATAATTATTTTCCACGATAATTGTCAATAAATTTTTTATATATCATTTTCACTTTTAGTTTGTATAGACACTTTCTTTCCAACCTTACATTTTCTAAGTTTAGAATGGAATTCCCCTAAGTTTTTCTATTAATAAATTGTAGGGGATTTAAATTAAATAATAATGTCCTTCACACCGTTCTAAGCTTTTTGTGTAAAAATAAAATTGGAATTAATAACTAATAAGTTCATTAGATAAATTATAAAGTAAACGTAACCACTGGTAAAATATTATATACCGACAAGCATGCCTCACCTAACCAGAAAGGCGTAGTCCGGTAAGTACTCCCAGGTCAGTCAATTTATACTAATCTTCAGGATGAAAGTCGTGAGTTCCCCTCGAAATGATGGCATGTTCCGCTATTTATTTCTCCCCACCCAGACCACAGTACAATGTTGGCTATCGATGGCTTTGGAGACTCCCGCACACAGTACCGTAGTATAAAGCTCGATACTATTGAAGTCGGATACAAAGAAATTCTTTTCCCAACCTAGCACAGTTAAACTATTTACTGAGTGATAATGATAATCTCAAATATTATTTTCCTGAAAGAATTATATTTTTTTATGTACAGTTATGTGAGTGGGTTTGTCTATGAGAGTATCTAAACCATAAGACTCTAAAATATTTTAATCATGAACTGTACTTGACAGTTCAAGATCATCAATATTAAAATCACCACCTGTCGTTCCTCAAGCCACACATATTATGGAGGAAGTCATGAGTTTAAAAAAAAAAGATCTAAATTCGTTGAAAAGTTCACAATATGAAGATTTTATCTCCATAATTATTAATAGTGATACCATAAACACCGTCACAAGTATATTTTTGGATTTTTGTTAGATCAAATAAAAAAAAAACAAAATTAATTTTTTTTAATGCTTTATTACTTTAACAATAATTAACAGGCAATAAAAATTCTATTATATGACTAAAAGCTACGATAGGTCCATTTGAACTTAACATTTATTATGATTGTGTAATTCATTAGTCTAATTGGGGGACATAACTGATAGGAACGAGTAGGCCAATTTTACTCTCTGAAAAAAACGAATAGTTTATTTAGAAACAAAACTTAATTTACTAATATCAAGGCAATTATTACTTAATATTTTTCATCAAATCACAATACTCAGTTTTATTTAAATGGTTTACAGTAGGTTGTGTTTATACTGGATGGAAACGTTAACCGGTACAAATTTTAAAACTAAAAACATTTTATTGAAAAACCAAAACAACCTTAGTTAACTATATAGACCAAGAAATACCTCTTTAAAGTTTTTTATTTGTTTCAAAATAAAAAATATCAAAATTAATGTGTTAGAGCTTTCTGTTCATAAAATTTCAGTGTTTTCATGATCATCTTAGGAACTATTTCGACTTGTTAATACACTGAGGTGTCTATTATGGGTAACAAAATTTTACGGTGCAAGTTTTGATTTCGTTGATTTCGGTTTTTCCACATATAAACTTTTGTTCTTTTATCTCTTTGAATTTTTGACCTCGATTTGCATAGTGTAATAGATCTTTTAGAATAAATTTATTATATTAGGTTCAGAAAACTGGAATTTTATTGGGTCATTTTTTATTTTGACGCTTCTGGTTTAAAATACAGGTATTGTAACCAACCTAAGCGCAAGGCAAAGCAACTTGATGTGTGAGCTGCTGAACAAAATATTATTTTTGATCCGGCGAATAGTATAGAGACTTCCATAATTTGAATCTTACAATATTCCTTGGATAGTTTAATCAGTAATTTTTTTTTGCTGCAAAATCAATACTTTAATATTATACTGACTACGCTATTCAAATAACCTTTTTTTTTTATAGAAATTTTTTTTTTAGAAAAGATTCAACATTTTTTTCTAAACAAAACCTCAAGTAAAAATAAAATTCGTCTCATACTTCATATGTAATATGATTATGTAATCTAACCTACCACTCATTCCCACTTCTTCCAATTTTATCGGTGTTTCACCGAATACGTAAATGATAATGTGGTGGTTCTTCATTTTGTTGCAATTTTATTCTATTTTGAGGTAAGTCTGGCTTAACGTGATTAGAATATAAAATTTTTATAAAAAAAAATTGAAGCTACTTCTAAAAGTGCGCTAAAAAGTGAAAAATAAGTATATAATTTTTAAATGAAATTGATATTTTTGAAGTCGGCGCCAACCTGCCTTACCATAAGTAGTTATTTGTTTCATTTAGAAATAATTTGGCGCCGACTTCAAAAATTTCAATTATATATAAAAATTTATAGTTATTTTTCACTTTTTAGCGCACTTTTAGAAGTCGATTTATTTTTTTTTATAAAAATTTATTTTTCGATTTTTAGTTTTTAATTCATTATGATATCCATAAATTATTTGAACTAAGTACTAATCGAGATTAGTGTACCTCGCAATGACTCCAAGGTGGTAAAAAGTACCCATTTTATCCAAAGTTGTAAATCGCCCTAAACTGAACCACTGAAAATTCATTGATTCTCCAAATACCAGTGAAATTGTATCAAACCAATATTTAGTCTGTCATAGTAAATCCACTATCTTAAACTTCAAATTAATTTTAGATTGGTAATAAAGGCCCCAAAACCTTCCAATATCGATATTTAAAGAACTTGAGACGTAAATTTCTTAGCCCGATATATTTTATGCTGCATATTGAGTTTGTATACGCCTCAAGAACTCCACAATAACAATTTTAGACAAAATCGGAATATGTAGAATTTTCTGTCCAAAATATTCTATCTTATCAACCTAACAGTTGTAAAAAATTAACTTCATGTTCGTAATACACGACCCCGAAAACCCTCTAATACCAAATCTGAAATATTGTGAATAAGGTAAAATTTTCAGCCCACCATATTGCCTCCACTATGTTGAGTTTCAAAAAAAAATTTTAAGTCTTAATCTAATCTAAATCTTAATCCTTCAAAGCCCCCTAGTACCAATTTTGTATGAAATTCGAACATTTAAAATTTCTAGACTTATATTCGTTATTTACATCCTCAAAAACGATTCAGTCCCACCTTTGAACAAAATCGAAAAAATGTAAAATTTTTAGTCCGCTATCTTGGATTTGGCGTATTGAATCCTAAAAAAATACTTTAAAAAAAATTGGGAGAAAATCGAAAAATGTAAAATTTTTACTACACCATATTGAATCTGCCAGATTGAGTTTTTCAAAAAATATTTTAAATTCATAATTAACACTAACAAAAATACCCCAATACTGATTTTAGACAAATTCGGGAAATGTAGAATCTTTAATCCGCCACCTTGGATCCGCCATATTGAATTTTTAAAAAATAATTTTAGATTCGTTATGTGCGACCCCGAAGACTCCCCCGTACCAATTTTGAAGAAAATCGGACAAAATTGATTTTTTCGTCCGCCATATTGGATCTGCCATATTGAATTTTTTAGAAATAATTTTAGATTAGTTATGTATGACCCTGAAATCTCCCTCGTACCAATTTTGGAGAAAATCGGACAAAATTGATTTTTTTATCCGCCATATTGGATCCGCTATGTGTACGACCCAAAAGTTCCCCCATACCAATTTTGGAAAGAATCAAACGAAATTATTTTTTTTAGTTGCCATACTGTCAGCGCCATCTTGGAAATTACTGCACTAATTTCGTCCAAAAAAATATGGGACCACCGCAGCAACTTTCTGAACATAACGTAAAAAATTTCATTCAAATCTGTGCCGCCGTTCCGGAGTAATCGGTGTACATATATTTAATCTGGAATAAAACATTGTCAAAACTAAGAAGTTATATGTAGGTTGAGTCTCATTTTACAAAAAATAGGCAAAAATCTAAATTATCTTATACAGCTGAAATTTTGCATATGGGCTAAAAATTGCATTCAGAAAAACTTTTTCTTGTAACTTTTTCGAAATTTTGAAATATAACCCCACTTTTGAATTTATTTTGGAAAAAAAATTAAAATTTCACAGATAATGCTAACCATATAACTACTATTTTTGTGGTTAATTTTCATCTCGATCGAAGTAGATATTGTTGCCAACGTCAAATTTAGAATAAAGCTTTTAATTAAAAAAATCCCAAAATGCGGAAAGAGGGTGATTAGTTAACTAAGTGCTTTGGTTAATACCTAATTTACAGTAATTATTAAATTCAACAAATATTACCGAAACCGCAGCATCTATTGTCAGGGGCCCGAAAGGTCCAATAGACAAAACTAATGGTCGTCGACATCTCATCATCATAAGAGAAATTAATATCTTCGATTGAGAACTCTGTTCATACCATTTACATCCATATAAAGAATCTTGTAATCCTTCCGAACTCTTAAACAGAAAGCTATTTAAATTACTGTTTCTTAAAATAAAAAAGATGAAAATTTCAATTTTTTTGCGATTATTTTGGAAGTGTCACGATTTTTTAAAATTTCTCAGTGGTAATCAATTTATTTCTCTTCAACGTACACTAAAAATAACTAATATTTAACATAATATTTTACACATTACTTAACCCAAAATTTTGAGACATTTTCGGACGAAGAAATAAAATATACTTGAGGCAGAAATTCAAATTTTCTGCGAGTAATAATTATGGAGATATACCGAAAGATTGGCTGAGGTCTGTATTCGTCCCAATCCTAAAAAAACAGCGAGCAAAGCGATGCAGTAAGTACAGACTAATAAGTCTAATGAGCCACAGTTTGAAGGTCTTTCTCAGAATCATCCACAGCAGGATAAGATCTAAATGCGCAGCAGATTTAGATGAAACCTAATTTGGATTTAGAAACGCCCTAGGTACTAGAGAGGCTTTATTCGCTCTAAATATACTTCTGCAAAAATGCCGGGACCAACACAAGGATGTATTCGTATGTTTTGTCGATTGCGAGAAGGCCTTCGACAAAGTACAGCTCAGAAAACTCATAGACATTTTAAATAACGTAGGGGTAGACAGCAGAGACATAAGAATTATTAAAAATCTATATTGGTGGCAGAAAGCAACAGTAAGGCTAAATGGAAAACTCACAGAAGAAAATAAAATTCTGCGAGGCGTCAAACAGGGCTGCATACTATCTCCACTGCTTTTTAATATATATATTCAGATAAAATCTTTAAACGGGCTACTCAAGGACAACGAATGGGAGTACAAATCGATGGAGAATATATACATACAATCAGGGGCGGATCCAGCCTCTCTCTTTGGGGGGGGCGGTAATATCACAAAAGTACAGTATGGCAAGAAAAACAAGTTGTCAACGGGGGGGGGGGGGTGCAAACAGCATACTCATTCCTAATATAAAAGGCAGAATTGGTTCTATTTTCCTGAACTCAAAGCTTTCGGGAGGGGGGTGGGCGGCGATCGCCAGCATACAGACTCCTATACTCTATTCAAGAACTAGATAGAATAATAAAACTGTTGCCGAAACCTCTAACGTACCTGCTCCAGTGCCGCAGGTAACTGAGAACTGCCATAAATCTAATTATATTTCATTATATTTAAATATATTTTATAAATTTACTGCAACATAGAATTTCTGATAGTTTAATTTAATTTCTGTCAGTGAGCAAAGTACAACTTACAATTTTTTCTTAGTGTTTTATTTTGTTTGCGCTTGTTTTTATATATTATTTGAGATTAGTGAGATACCCAAAAGATATGGCTTTCACCTTTATATTTATTCCAAAATCGTTAAACCAGGGCATTTTTTCCTCAACGAAAAACTTATTACGATGAATGTTTATGATGCCTTAAAATATCAATATCTTGATAATAATGTTAAAAGTTCTGTTAAGATATGTTCCAACATGACAGGAGTTGGAAAATCCACTATGTACCGAATACTGAAGGAGAAAAAACGACTGGAATTGTTAGTACTCCCAAGCCACATTCGATCACAGGCAAACGAAAAACCTCGTTGGAAGAAGAGATGAAAACTGCAATTAAAGGGGTTGTATATACATTTTATTATGAGAAGCACATCCCAACCATCTACAAAATTCTAACTAAAATCATTGAAGATCGCGATTTACCTGAAATTAAAAGAACTGATCTCTGGAAATTGCTCAGAGAACTTAATTTTTGCTGGGAAAAACCAGATAGAAAATCTGTTCTTATAAATCGTCCGGAAACTGTCCGTTGAAGACGTAAATATCTCTCTCAAGTAAAAGGTAGAGTTGCTAGAAATAACACAATTAATAAAATTAGTAATTTAACTAAACTTTTGAAAGATTTTTTAGAATAAAGTTACTGCGGAAAATTGGGAAAAATTCATATAATAAAAGAATAAAACAAAATGTGAGAACTCGATCTCATAATCGGTGAGATAGAGGAACCAATTATAATTAATTTTAGCGAAGATAGTTTCACTGACTTTGATTAGGAATTTGATACGTAATGTTTGCTAGTGTAAACACAATTTAATATTTAAATTTTTGTTTCTGTTGTATTTTATTGTTTAATGTTGTTTATATGTTTTTTTATTTTTTTATATATTTTTATTTTAGTGTGTCTCACTCTTTAATTTTATATATATTTAATTCTAATTAGCCGTAAGTTTTTTATTATTTTATTATTGTGTTTGTATCTTTTTCTTAAGCGTGTCGAATTAACATGTTTATCTTATTTTTTTGGGGCTATCGTATTTCCATATATAAAAGTAAATTAAATTAAGATATCAGTACAATAGAAATAAAAACAAGTAGGTCTAATTTTAATTACAACATAAGAAAAAGTAATTATATTTGAATCCCTTTTTAGTGTTTAATTTTAATTCTGCAAATGGTTTAAGAAATAAATAAACTGAAACGTCAAATACCCTAAAAATGTTTTTAATTAATAATAAAATGACCGATAGCCCCAAAAATATTTTATTATTATATGGACGAATTTATTTTTTTATATATGTTTAACTTTTTGTATTTTTGACAATGGATATTTTGTAAGTATTTAAATTATATCTTAGAATTTTTTGAGAGAATAATCCTACGTTTTAGTCTGTCATTATGGACCGGTATTTTTGATTATGAAATTTCTAATCCATTCCTATGAAAAATATATGTGTCTAACAAATTTTGCTAAAAACACCGGACTAAAGAACACAGGTAGTTTGCGAAGAGATAAAGGGTAAAAAATGATTTATTACTCTCTCTAGTTCTTGAATAAACTATAGTATAAGAGAAAAAATGGGGTCCATTTTCCTAAACTCAAAGCTCTTGGGGGGGGCGATCGCCCCCACCGCCCCCCCCCTTGGATCCGCGCCTGCATACAATACGATATGCTGACGACACTCTTATCCTAAGCGACAAACTACAAGACCTGCAACATCTATTAAACTGTGTTAACACTGAGGGTCAAGAAATGGGGCTTAACATAAATATCAAAAAAACAAAATTTATGGTCTTTAGTAGACAACCTCATCTTAACGCTTCAATACAAATAGAAGGAAAAAGTATAGACAGGGTGACTCATTTTAAATATCTTGGATATTATATCACCGAAAATCTAAACCCAGATAAAGAGATAAGGTGTAGAATAGAGACTGCTAGAGCAACTTTTCAAAAAATGAAACCACTCTTCTGCAATGATAACCTCAACCTAAAACTACGACAGAGAATGATAAGATCATACGTCTGGCCAGTGTTACTATATGGGGCAGAGATCTGGACAATTAAGGCTGCCACGATTAATCGGTTGGAGGCTCTCGAAATGTGGTTACACCGGCGAATGCTGAGAATACCTTGGACAGCTAGGCAGACCAAAGAAATGGTACTCAATAGGGCCGACACAACTCGTTTACTATTAAACACTGTGAAGTGTAGAAAAATCTCATATCTTGGACATATATTCAGAGGGGAGCGATATAGAATTCTTCAGCTAATCATGATGGGTAAAGTAGAGGAACGTAGAGGGGTAGGAAGGAGACAGGCTTCCTGGTAGAGGAATATTCGTGAATGGACGGGTATACGTAGCGCGGGGGAACTGTTCCAGCTGGCGCAGGACAGTGAGAGACTTGCCAATGTAATTGCCAACGTCAGGGGGACCTGATATGGCACTTGAAGAAGAATATTTGTTTTATATTATTTTAATATCTGTGAACCATTAAATTTGGTTTAAATTTTCAGCATGTTCTAGAGCATGGTTTCCAACGGGGTGATAATTTCTCCTAGTAGGCGCTGAAGGATTGCTGCGGGTCAAGGGGCAACGGGGGGGGGGGGCATTCAGATGAGATATACTTTGAAATTTTACATCTTATTGAATTTAAAGCGTTACTATCAGGATAACTTTTCATATCTCTCGATCGTTTTTGTTCATGTTAGGTATTCAGAAAGAAGGTAACCTTTTCCAGATATATTTTCTCGTTTAAAAAGAAATCTAATTGAACCCGGATCTTTTATTCAGCCGCGTCCCAAAATATACGTCAAAGAAAACAGGGAGAGAAAAGAAACAAATGTGTTATTTTAGGCAGCAGCAACAACTTTATCATCCTGTAGAAGAATAAAGGAAGAAGTTGGTGTAGCAAAATCTGACACTGAAAACATTTTGAAAAAGTATAAATACCATCCATATAAATTGAACATAGTGCAACATTTACATCCCGAAGATGATGAGCGCCGAGTAACGTTTTGTCAATGATATTTGTGTGTTGGTGTTTCGTGTTTTATTTAAGGGCGACGCATAGCCTACAGGATGTATGAAGGGGGTCTCACAGCAAGTAGATATATAAAAAATCCTTTAGGAAATTATATCGGAATTGCTTGAAATTGTATTACTGATCCATTTTAATTCCATTTATCTTCAACAAGAGAGTGTCCCGAGCCATAACTCTGGGTTGTTAAGACCATTTCTGGACAATAATTTTCCTCAATGATGGGTAGGTACCAATTGGCCAGTGAGATGGCTCTCACGATCTCCCAATCTCTCGCTTATGTTTTATTTTGCCAGGTTTTATGCAAAATTAAGTCTATAAGACACGATATGAATCTATAACGGAACTTTGTGAGGCGATTGGTTTGGCCTTCCAAGCTCTTCATAATAAACCTAAATTTAAATGCACATAGAAGAATATCAAGAATGTGCCGATATTATATTCGAGAGAACGACCGTCACATTGAAAACCATCTTTAAAAAATCTCTTGATTGTTTTTAGTTTCAGTGTTTCTTTTTATTTTTGTTACTTTAGTTTGATGCAATAATATTGTTCTTATTTCTTTATAATCAAATTTCAATATTCTCGTTTTATAATAACAGTGTTGTTTAAAGTAAAAATTGTAATAATAATTAAGTATTTGCAATTGAGAAAATAGAAAAACTTTAAAATTAACTTTTAAAATGTCTAATCTTTGGTACAATTATTACTGTCAAAATTTTGCATTTGTTTCTTATAAATTGGCCTTGTTTTTCAAAATAAAATAAGCACACTATATATTTTTGAAAAACCTAAATTATACTTAAACAATATCTAAAATAATATACAGAGTATCCTATTTAAAAAACCATAAATTTGGTTAATGCATCCAAAAATAAACTTTTTAGAAAATAACTGACTGTGCCATTGAACTCTAAGTAAAAAACTCTATAAAAACAAATTTTTACCTTTTTGATAAATTAACGCGTATCGGAAATACGAGATGTGCGTAAAAACCAAGATTTCCAGAATTACCCTGTAGATTAAAAACTAATAGAGGCACGACAAATTTGATAACGGAATCTTTCGTTTTGTTAAAAAGGAGAATATTAGAGTGAAAACCGCATCACTATATCTTTGATAATAACTCCAATACCCCCCCCCCCAAAAAGTGTCGAAAATTGAACACCCGTTGCACTCTTTTAGTTTTTATAATGCTATATTTCATGAAGAAAGCATTTTTTAAAAATTTCATTGCATGATTTGAAATGGAATCGATTATCGAAAAAAGAAAAAAGTGCATTGTGTCTCCCCCCCCCCATTTTAGCACCCGTGAAAACAATGGTGGATGAAGAAGCATAATAACAAAGAATCCTCAAAAAAATATGTAATTTTTGAGAAAGTCGCGTTTGTTTTTATTGGGAAAACGGCCACCATATTGATTATTTTAAAAATATTTTTTTCTAAAAGTTTGTGACTCATATGACCTTGATCGAAATAGAAAACTCGACAAATAATCATGAAAATGTACAATTCTGAATAAAAAATTACTCTCATTTTTCTTCACTGCAAAAACTCTAAGCTCAACTTTAAAATTTCGCTAACTTCCTTGAAAATGATTTTTTCGCAAAACGGCAAAATACATTTACAATTTTTTTATTCTAGAATAATAAAGAGTGTTTTTTATAGAGGTATAGAACTTTAAGTTGGCAACACTTCTTTAACTGGCGGCCATTTTGTCAGCTGTCAAGTGATTTATGTTTAGTTTGGTTTGGCATTTCAACATGAATAGACTGACGCCTGAACAATGCTTCCAAATTGTGCAAATTTATTTTGAAAATCATGGTTCTGTTCGAAATACGTATCGCGCACTACGTCCATTTTACGGTCAACATAATCGTCCATCGGAGCAATTAATTCGATTAACTATGCAACGTTTTCGCACCACGTTTACTCTAAATGATAATACGCATCCACAGAGACGTCGTATAGTGCGTACAGAAGATGTCATTGCTGCTGTAGAGCGTAGCGTAGAGGAAGACCCGAATCAGTCTATCCGCCATCGTGCACAGGAATTGGATATGTGTCCATTCATTTTATGGAAGATTTTGCGGAAAGATCTTGGTTTGCGTGCTTACAAAATCCAACTCGTGCAAGAATTGAAGCCACACGATCACCTAGCAAGGCTTAGATTCGATGAATGGGCCCAAAACAAGGTTGCCGTTGATCCCGATTTTCATAAGCGAATTTTGTTTAGCGATGAAGCTCACTTTTGTTTGAATGGATACGTCTATAAACAAAACTGCCATATTTGGAGTGATGATAATCCTCAAGTGTATGTTGAGACACCATTACAGACTGTTTGGTGTGCTTTATGGGCTTGTGGAATCATTGGTCCGTACTTCTTTAAAAACGATGCTGGTCAGAACGTTACAGTCAATGGTGACCGCTATAGAGCCATGATTACTGACTTTTTCGTTCATCAATTGAACAACCATGATGTGCAGGAGCTGTGGTTTCAACAAGACGGCGCAACATGTCACACAGCTCGTGCCACAATTGATTTATTGAAGGAAAAGTTTGGTAACCGCATAGTTTCACGTTTCGGACCCGTGAATTGGCCTCCAAGATCGTGCGACTTAACGCCGCTAGATTATTTTCTCTGGGGATATGTGAAGTCGCTAGTCTACGCCGATAAGCCCGAAACGATTGATCACTTGGAGGACAACATTCGCCGCGTTATTGCCGATATACGGCCACAAATGTTGGAAAAAGTCATCGAAAATTAGACTTCCAGATTAGACTAGGTCCGAGCCAGCCGTGGCGGTCATATGCCAGAAGTCATATTTAAATAGTAATGCCAGAAGGTTATCTTTCGAATAAAGTAAATTTCATGTGAATTTAAAAAATTCATCTTTGTTTTATTCCATTTAAAAGTTCTATACCTCTATAAAAAAACACCCTTTATATTTCACTGAGAAAGCATTTAACTTTTTTCACTATTTTCACTGCATGATTTATTGTTAGGAAGTGAAAAGGGGAACGGAAAAAAATTCATAAAATCTGAACCAATATTATTCGCACAAAACTGTTGATAGATGGAAGATTTTTTGTAAAATTTTCCACATATTCTACAGAGTTCTTCGAGGTGATTACGTTTCAAATAGTGAAAAAACCGAAAAAATTGTTAGTTGATGGACTTTTTATCATTATTTATTGGCATATAACTTTTGATAGATACGAGCAATTTTGATGTAATTTTTATTACATTATCGTATGCTGCCGGGGGGCGTAAAAATATTTTTACAATAAATTTAGTGCAAAAAGAGACTAAAAATTGAAAAGAAACTAAACAAGCTTGTTGATTATGGAACATTACCTATTTCTTTTTAACCCGTCGCCTTTTCCACATTATCTCTAGGAAATTTATTCTCTTTTCTACTACATTATTATTACGTCTACTCCTTTTAGGGACTAATTGAAACTAAAGAGGATAAGATAATTAATTTACAAAAGATAAACCATATCGACTTCAAAAAAATTGTATTCAAAGGTAAAAAGTATTTTATAAACTATTTTAAATTGCAAATAGTTGAAGAACTATAAATTCACTCGTTTTATGAACACTTTTCTGTGGACGAAATCAAATTAAAAATTTATAGAAAATACTTTCAAACTACACGAAGATGCTCTTAACGAATGCACAAAGAAATGAATCATAGATCGAAGGCAATGTAATAAATTCAAAAATAATATAAAAATCAAGTCGATGAAAAGTACGAAAGCAAAAATTTCCAAATTTGGAAAAAATTCTTTCATCTACTATGGCGCCGATTTAAAAAAAAAATAGTAAATAAATAAGAAATCTACAATAACTTAATTGATTGCAATTTGAAACAACTTATAGTTTATTTTTTACTATTTACTACTATTAATTTTTTGATTCCAGTTTGATTTTTTCTTCTTCTTCTTCCTCTTGTTATAGGCTTACAGCCTGTTTTTTCCAACTCAATCATTCATCTCATTTGATGTTGAAATCCAGGACTCTCTCTACCTTTTAGGTGGTCTTCCTATTGGTCTTCTGGTTTCCGGTGTTCCATCTCGGGCGATTCTCGCTATCCTATTTTGCGCCATTCTTCCTACGTGCCCATTCCAGGCTCTTCTGCGCTTCCGTCCCCATCTTACTATATCCTGCATTCCATGTTCCTCGCGTATTGTTGAATTGCGTATGTGATCTCTTAATGTGTATCCCGATATTCTTCTTAGTACTTTCATTTCGGCAGTTCTTAGAATTGATTTTGTTTTTGTGTTGTCAGCTCTCGTCTCTATTGCATACGTCATTATCGGTCGAATACAGGTCTTGTAGATTTTGTTTTTGCGTCCTTGCTCATGTATGTGTTGTGCCATATTATATCCGCCAGGCTTCCTGAGATTCTATTTGCCTTGTTTACTTGGTTTCTTACTTCTCCTGTTCTCTCTTGGTTTGCGGATATCTCAATTCCTAAGTAATTAAAGGTCATGAGTTGTTCTATTGGTTTGTCATCCACTACTAGTTTGCATCTTAAGGGCACTTTGCTTGTTACAATTGACTTAGTTTTATCGATGGATATTTTCATGTTGAATTGCTTGCTTATGATGTGGAATGCAAATAGAAGTCCTTGGAGATCGTCTTCATTTTCCGAGACTATGATGGCGTCATCAGCGTAACATATTATTGTTATTTCCCCGATATTCATTCTGTACCCTGGTGCCGCTCTTTTGACGTTCTCAATTATTTGGTCCATTACTATGTTAAACAGTAATGGACTCAGAGAGTCCCCCTGTCGTATGCCCGACGCTATCGGTACATCCTTAGTTAGGTTGCCGCTTACTCAGATTTGTGTTGTGGTATTGGAGTTTAGCTGTTCAACTATGTTTATTAAATTGTTTGGGATGCCTTTAATTCGCATTATTTGCAGAATATCATCCAGTCTCACCTTATCAAAGGCTTTAGTGAGATCTATAAAGCACATAAAAGCCGGCTTAGTAAATTCAATAGATTTCTCTGCTATCTGTCTTACGATGAATACTGTAGATCTGTTTATGCGGAAACCTTGCTGTTTTTCTGATATTCTGCAATAGTCAATTATATACCTTCAAGGATTTTGGTGAATAATTTCATTGTTGAATTTAATAAAGTTATTACTCTATAGTTTTCCGTGATTTTCTTATCACCCTTCTTGAAAATAGGTACTGTTATACTTTTCTTTCAATCTCGGGGTATCTCTTGGTCTTTAATTATTTTGTTAAAGAGTTTTGTTAGTTCTTCGTGTAATGCATTTCCACCATATTTAATTAGTTCGTTGGGAATATTGTCGGGTCCTGGGGCTTTTCTCATTTTTAATTTGGCTATTGTGTCTTTTGTCGTTTGGAGGCTTACTTCCTTGGTGTATTTGTCATATTCAGATGCATTTTCGGGTGGTTAGTTGTTCTGTTGTGATTGATCTGTATTTCTATATAGTGTTTTAAAGTGTTCTTCCCATTCGTGCTCAGAAATTTTTTGGGATTGTGTATATTCGTTTATATCCTGTTTCCTTCTTCTGATCATGTTGCATACCTTCTTTTGTGTCCCGTACAAGTCATGTTCCATATCTACTGTGAACCTTCGCCAATATTCTTTTTTGATTTGTCTTATGTCGGCGTTTACTCTGTTTCTTATTTCTTTGTATTGATTGTGTTCTGTTTCTGACTTTTTATTTCTGTATCGGAGATAAGCCTGTCGTTTCTCTGCTGCCAATGATTTCACCTCAGGAGTATACCAGTGCTTAGCTGACGGCTTAAAATTTGTGTTGACTTCTCTGTATCCCAATGCTTCCTCGGCCGATTTATCTACATTCCCTCTGATTTTTCACCAGCTTTCTTGAACATCATCTGAATCTTTAATAGAGTTGTCTTTGATCTTTTCTGCAAGTCTCTTTTTATACAAGCCTTTGGTTGATTCATCACTTACCGATTCAATGTTTAATTTATTTTTAATATTCGTTGATGATTTTTTCATTGTAAAAATAATTAATTTGATTGAAGTATTATTTTTTTATTATTTTCCTAAGATGCATTTAAATAAAATACTAGACATATTTTACTTTTTATTTGAACGTACTAAATTAATAAATTCATCTTACCTCCAACAAAATTGCGTTTGCATTCCAAGCCAGCATGAATATTTGAACAAGGCACAAAACGAAGAAAAGTATGTTAATAGGTAATTTGGTTTTCTATAAAGGAAAAAGAAATATCAGATATTTAAGACACTTTAATGCCAAAAATTAGCATGTCAAATCTGGAGACATAATTACATTAAAATCAGTGACGGCTCCTCAGAAAAGGCAAGGAAGGCTAAACACCCCCATACGTTATTGAGGAATTTAACCTGAAGCGAGAATAAAAACTGCATAATTATTATTAAACTTTATTTATCATAATGGCCTTTTTTACTTTTTTTGAATTTAAATCCTAAAACAAGAACAAAAATTTCATGATTAATCTTATGTCGCTCCCTCTACTCAACTAAATGTAACTTATTACGTTTTATAAGAGGGTAATCACAATATACGTACATAGGGGCGGCTTTCCTTCTTAATAAAATTTTAATTTTTTACAAAAAACATGTAACGTATTTTTTTTTTTTTTTTAAAAAAAGAAAATATATTAAATATCGAATTTTGAAAAACGAAATATTCCTACATATTCAATAGAAGTTACCTGAAGTATTTGAATTAAAGCTGAAGCCAACATAAGTGATGTTACACCATATTCGAACAGAAGAATGTACTTAACAGAATCGTTGAATTCTTCAATCCACCTAAAATTAAAAAGAAAACACTTTCTCTTGGTACATTATCTAATATAAACATCTTAATATATAAAAAATTGCATCCTAGTTTAAGAAAAAATATACCAAAAGCCAGGGAGAACAAACCAGGAGATTGGTTGGCTGACTAAAATCGCGTCCTAATGAGAAATTTCCCAAAATACTAGATCAAATAAGAGAAAAATTGAATTATCAATCATTATAAAACTAATAACCCAAGCCAACAAAATTTGACTGATTTTTTTGTATCAGAAACTCTAATATACTTTTCCGAAAGATTTTGGTGAGCTAAATCCAAATCTGGCAGATTTGCTCCATCACGTCAGATTTTTGAGATGTCCTAACCTAAAAATGCAAAAAGCACTCTTTTTCGACATATTTGAGGTTAGTTAAAATCACAAGGTAATTTTTTTTAACAAAACTAGAAAAAGCACCAGCAAATATGATCATTTCTCTTTAAAATTAGTTTTGAAATGTTTCAATATCTTCACCGAGATATGCTAATTTGAATTTTATGTGTCATCAATCTACTTGAATGCAAGCCAAAACCTTAGTAACAACTACCTCTTTGAGTGTGTTTTTAATTCTGTTATTTTGATGAAAATAACTGTACAAGCATGACGTAATGGAGCAAATCTGAAGCCAGATTAATTCGGATTCAAACCACCAAAATTCTTCGGGAAAGTACACTAGAGTTCCTGTTGCTTGACCTTTGTTGGCCTGTGTAATTTAAATGTCTGGAAAAAGTATATTTGGCATCGAGTAGGAGACTTTAAAGCAAAGGTGCCCAAATTTTTTTGTCCCGTAAACCACGAACCAATGTTTCCTATTTTTAGTAGACCCCTGTTTTTCAGTTCCTTGTAGATCTGGTTTAAATCTCTACATTATGCGCATGAGAGCAAAGCGCAAGTTTCTATAGGTTTTAATAGTATGACCACAAAACGAATAGTTAATTACTTACATAATAATTTAATAACATATACTTAATTAATATACAAATAGGTAATTTCTTCGTCCATTCTCTTAATATGTATATTTGTTGGGTGCATTATGACATTTATAGAATGCCTAACTTTTGGTGACGATATGCCGAAATAGATTCTTTTTCGTGGACTCTTATATATATTCATATAGTCGACTTTGAGAATCAGTGGTTTAAAAAAATCCGATTGTTGTTTATCGTAGAATAGTCGGTATATTTAAATTTCAACCAGATATGTCAATGCGTTTTAGTTAACAATCCGATTTCCAATTTTCTTTCTCAAAACTTTTTAAATGAAATTGTGTGTATGTGGTTTTATGATTCTGGACTTTAGACATGGTGACAAGTTCTTCTGGTGTAATAATACTTCAGTGAAAGGATTCCGACAGGTGACCGAGGTCTTAGGAAACCTAAACGTCAAGAAAAAACTTTAGGGAACCCCGTATCGAAATATACACAAAGGAAATGAAAGACCTCTCTGCGAAATCTGGAGAAACAAAAAACCCAGATCCAGAAGTCGGGAACTTAAGTAACCCCGAAACGATGTCGGTGAAATTCCAGCTGTTTCTAAACGTGATGGCAACCAGTCTAGCATGCCATCTCCGATGTAAATGACATTCAAAACTATCAGCTGGCTTGGGTAATATCCAGTACATCAATTGGAGAAACCTACAGTCAGACTCCTAATGCACTGAGGATGACAATTGTTCTGGACAAATATCCGGAGTCAAACAAACTCAACTGGCACTTACCAAAGAAATTTGGAAGTGCAGAGCTGAGAAATGTTCGCAATTCACAAACAACATCTCAGGCTGAGGTGTTGTTCGTGATCTGCATAGATGAGTCTACAAAAGCCTGGCTAGGGGGTGTATGGGTCCTTACCTGAAGCCTTGGGAAGGCGCTGTCTAAAGAACTAGCCTAGCGTGGGACAGGTCAGAATTGCCAAGGCTCAGGTGTGGATTACTACTGACATCATAAGAACCAAGAAACCTACAAGTATTCTTTAACTCCTGAAAACTCAGAATGTGGTGTTAAATACAGAAGAATTGAGGATCCTGAACATTCGAGCGGAGAAGAAAGGCTTAAGCCTTATCCTCACCCGTGACGAAGAATCATTGAAAAAGTTGGCCTAGGCAGAATATTAAGCGTATCTGGGCATTGCCTAACTTAAGTTCAAGATGAAAAGAAAGCGAGAAAATACAAAACATGACATTGTTGGGGGTACTACAAGTATAGTACAGTAGGGCTGCTTCGGCTGCTGTAAGCTCATCTTTGAATGCGTAACTCTAACCAACTGGAGGCACCTTCCAGGATCGATCAATCCGGAAGGCTTATACCCAGAAGACAAACTAGTAAACAGACTTATAACCTCGTTTCTGAACAGTGATATAAATGTCTAACTTTATATTGCGATGTTTTTAATTCTGCCTTGATGAAATTATTAATAACATGAAATATTTTTTAAGAAATTATATATGAATAAATCTGAGTAATGTTCGGTATTTAGCGGGGTCTATCTCAAATCAAAACTTAAATACTAAGGTAACACAAGTGATTTTAATTATACACAAAAGTGTTCACCTACATTGCATTTAATTGCTAATTGGTGTTACCGTAGAAAAACTATACCAATATATATATATATATATATATATATATATATATATATATATATATATATATATATATATATATATATATATATATACTGTTCGCATTTTACTTCATTCATACGCGGAGCTGCATATAGTTGTACGTTTGCTGAATGTGATTTCAGCACTACAACGGCATAATGTGGATATAGCCACTGCTATTGCATCTCATACGGAGGAATCCGTGAAATCCGCATAAACATATATACGCCATCCGGCGGGAGGTCGGAGAAGCCGCGTTCAGTATTTGCATACTTCCTTCCGATCTGTCCTTTGCACAGCCAGGTGCATGTCGGTACCCTGATGAGTCTAGTAGAGACGAAACATGTATCTCTGCCGTATCACTGTGACGGGAAGGGTAAGTTTTGACTTTCTTCTCGGTATGGTGGTACAGGTAGGCCATCATCTCGATGGTGGTGGAATAGGATAAATTACGTTTTACAACAATTTATTCTAACTGTGCAACCTCTAACACAAAAAGGATATGATGGAGAGAAGTTTGCATTTACTGTTCGCATTTTACTTCATTCATACGCGGAGCTGCATATAGTTGTACGTTTGCTGAATGTGATTTCAGCACTACAACGGCATAATGTGGATATAGCCACTGCTATTGCATCTCATACGGAGGAATCCGTGAAATCCGCATAAACATATATATATATATATATATATATATATATATATATATATATATATATATATATATATATATATATATATATATATATATATATATATATATATATATATATATATATATATATATCCATCCGATGCTATAATTTTGTCGCTCATAAAATGTACGCGAAACTGGTACGCCGACTCATTCGTATCAAGCAATTTACAGTGATTAAATCACCGGTACACAAAAAAAAAATGGTCTGATCTCGGTACCCCACCATAATATTTTCATGTATTTTGACACTCTGAATTCGAATACGGAGTCCGTTTGATTCCATCACACACAGTTTTTCCGCAAATAACGAAAAAAAGCTGAAAAAGCGAAAAATTGTTTACTTCATATTTTACCGTCACGACTGTCGTGATAAACAAAAGGAATGCGATGCATATCAAAGGAAAATTGATTACAATGAAGGGATTCGGATGCCCAGTATCGGCGGCTGGTCAGGGTGAGCAAGCGAGCCCGTAAGCTTCGCCACCAAGCAACCGCAGCTCCTTATCAGTTAGCAACTTGGCTGACAAGGAGTATGAAGCTACAAGAAGAACTAATGTACCTGCCAGACATAAATGATGTCGCGACAGAAGCATGTTCTGTTACGTTTGTGGAAAATATGAAGTAAGCAAATTACGTAGGAAAATGAGTGATACATGTAAATATATATCGTGAATGTTATGAAAGTGTTTGCTTGTTACAACAATCTCAGATGGTAGACTGAAATAAAAAACAACAAAGTTTTAAATACATTTGACCGACTATATGGTCAGAACCTCAATCACACGAGAACTGTTAGTTTTACAATATAATAGTAGAAGGATTCAATGCGAAGACCAAATCAAAAATCTCTTATTCGATAGTGGCTTGTGTTGTACCAGCAAAAACTCATTTAGAATCCAATATTGAAGGTATGGATACCAGCGCTCCAATGAATGAAGTTTCAACAAGTGTTGAAGAAACAGATAGAGAAGTGACGGAAGCAGTGAAGAAGATCCTGGAAGTGGTTGGGACCAAGAAGAATATCTACCAAAAGAGAAAAGAAATAAACCTATAAGACTATTTGCTCAAGAAAGTTTGAGTGATTTCATCAGGAACATAGCTGCATGTCTGCAGAGTTGAAAAACCATGAGATGCTAAAATAAGGAACAATCTCGACGTTTTACAGGAATTGAGAGGAGCCTTACCGCCAATACTTCAATAAAGATGAAGCGGGATCTTTGGTGTATTGTACAAATGTTTACGGTTTGATGAATGAAATGAAACAAGATTGTTATATTCCTGAAGAATGGAGATTGTTCATAAACTTTTCAAAACGGAGTCTCAGGGCAGTACTGCGGCACAATGGAAATTATTACTCACTCTACACGATTAAGAGAAAGTTATGAAAATGTCAAATATGTATTACAGACAATTCGATACTATGAGCATGGATGGCAAGTTTGTGGTGATTTGAAAATCATAGCGGTCATCCTAGGCCAACAATCAGGATATACAAGGTATCCCCGCTTCTTGTGTTTATGGGACAGCAGAGATCGCGCACGAGAGAAAGAAGTTTGGCAAGCAAGAGCAGGACTTGAACAAGGAAATAACAATGTACTGAAACAGCCTTTAATTGAACCTTCAAAAGTATTACTTCCCCCTCTTCATATAAAACTTGGATGTATGAAACAATTTGTCAACTCCTTAGATAAGGAAGGACAATGTTATCAGTACCTGAAAAGCCAATTTCCTCAGTTGACTGAGCCTAAAGTGAAAGAAGGAATATTAGCAGGAGCTCATATCCGTAAAATGTTCAAGCACGAATATTTCATAAGTACAATGAACTTTTTGGGAAATAACAAAAGTGATGACTATGTAGCTATCATTGTAACCATGGTAAACAATTTTAGGCATTTAGGATGTTTGATGAGCCTCAAACTCCATTTCTAGCATACTCATATGAGCTATTTTCCTAAAAACTTAGGCGACCAAAGCGAAGAGCAAGACAAGCATTTCCATCAAGATATGAAAGAAATTGAACAAAGGTGGCAAGGAAAATGGGACGTAAATATGATGTCAGACTACTGTTGGCTACTGAAGAGGGATACTGAAGATGACAGTGATTCGAAAAGGGTAAGAAATCCATGACACAGATCTTTTGAAGATAAACGAGAACGTTACAGACGAAAGAAAGAATAAGAAGTTTACTGAAATATAACCCATACTTGCTTGATTAGAAAACTCGACTATTACAAAAAAAAAGAATAAGACCAATTTAAAGAACGATTGATGGATAGAATGACATGACAATTTTTCGCGAGATTGCAGTTTTAAGTCAAATCGTTAGACACCTGTGATTTGCGGAAAAACTGTGAGTGATAAGATAAAACGGAGTCCGTATTCGAATTCAGCGAATCAAAATACATGAGAATACTATGGTGTGGTTCCGAAATGACACCACTTTTTTTTGTGTGCCGGTATCAGTATTGTAATGTTATTTTCCGAATTACGTTCAAACGGAGGCAATGCAAAATTGCATATCCCTTCTTACCGAACTTGTTTATATAGAGCAGATATAACAGACCATACAATAAAGTACTAAGCAGTAGTGTAAAGGCTTCTCAACCCTGGCCTGCTACATCACCCAGTCAATCAATCAATGTGTTTTTAAGAAGGATTTCGAAAGGTTACTCTAAATTAAAATCATGACGACTCGATTCATTCTTCATCTACTAGTAAAATAAGAAATTCGTTGGGCAAGTTAAAAGGTACCTCTCTCAATTCACTCTAACGCCAACATTCTACTGAACCTATACAGTCGAGAAGCCCGGTAGATTTTTGGTGAAATGCTGCACCAAAGTTTTTAATATGTATTTTAAGCCATGTAATACATATAAGATTAGAAGATAACGAGGCAAGAGAAAAATTACAAAGTATCCACGAAAAACTAAAATAAACGACAGATGAAGACAACATAGACGTAATATGGAAGAACATAAAAACAACGTTGATAAGCGCATCGGAAGAAACTCTGGGAAACAAGAAGAGAATCAGACAACAATGTCGGAAAATACAAATATGCAAGAACAGCGCCAAGAGGATTGATAAAAAGAAAAAAGAGAGAATACTACAAGCAAATAATTAAGGAAATTGAAGAGAATCGAATCAACTATAGAGTAAAACAACACTTCAGGGGAGTATCACGTATCTAGGCAGGATACCAGCCCAAGACAGGAAACTTCTAAGAACAACAGAACGGAGACCTTATCGCCAATGAGAAAGAAATACTAGAAACCTGGAAAAAATATTTTAGCCAAATGTTGAATGAAAAATCTGACAGCACTCTGCCAAACACAGAGATCCATACAGCCGAAATAGAAGACAGATGCCCTTCATACGAAGAGGTGATGCGCGCTATCAAGAAACTGATAAATAATAAAGCCGCAGGCAGTGATAATATACCAACGGAATGTCTAAAGCACGGAGGGGATGCACGCCACAGATCCATCCATAAACTAATACAAAGAGTCTGGCAGGAAGAAATTCTTCCAGATGAATGGAAGGAGGGAGTCATTGTGCCAATCCACAAGAAAGGCGACAAGAAATAATGCACCAATTACCGGGGAATAACCCAACTGAACAAAACCTATAAAGTCCTTTCGCATATTCTGCTGAAAAGAACCAAAATATATACAGAAGGAATCGTAGGGAATTACCAATGCGGATTTAGACCTAATCGCTCAACTGTTGACCAGATATTTGCCATAAAACAGATAATGGAGAAAAGCTGGGAATTCGATAGTGAACTACATCGGATATTTATCGATTTTAAACAGGAATTTGATAGAGTTTGCAGAACGAGACTATGGACAGCAATGCAGGAGCTTGGCTTTCCCAAAAAACTGGTCAGCCTAATAAGGATGTGTATGGAGGGGCTGAAGTGCAAAGTGAAAGTGGGACAGTACTATTTGAAATAAACAACGGTCTTACGCAAGGAGATGCGCTCTCACCACAAATTTTTAACATAGGGCAGGAATATACAGGGTGATTCAAAAATCGATCACGAAACTTAAGGGGGTGATTCTACTTGACAAAATAAGGGTAGAGCTTCATATAATTTTTTTTCAAAATGTCATTCGTTTTCGAGTTACAAGCCGTCCAAGTTCAAGTTTTTATTTTTTGTTTTTTGAATTACTCGCTTACAGGAAAACCGATTTGACTAATATTTGAAAGATAGGCTAAGTCTTCTGCGCTTCATCATTTTAGTAACAAGAGAGGGCACTTTACCTACATTGAAAATTGTTTTTTTGTCATAATTTTTTAGTGTTGACAGCTACAGTAGTTTTTGGCATAATTTCTGAAAGACTGATGCCAGGCCTTTAAAAAAGGTGCTCTTTATTTACATCGCTAAACCCAACGGTTTAGACGTAAATCACCCTTAAAAATTAAGTGGTAAATTTACTTTTCTCATTTCATTACCACCAGCTACCAGGTAAATAGCTATCAAAGTATACTAGAGCTGTCAGTTTAACATCAAATAAATTCGCTTTTTAAACTATTTAATTTATAATCTTAAAATAACTAATAATGGCTAATCACCAATATTCAAATATCGAATATTGTGATATCCATTTTTGTTATGGAAAAGCAAATGGTAATGCAGAGTTGGCAAGAAGATATTATATGGAGAGTTATCCGGAAAGAAATATCCCTCATGCTCAAACATTTTCCAGTGTGCACAGGAGGCTTGCGGAATGTGGTTACTTTAAAAGTTATAATGGAAATAGGGGAAGACCTAGAACTGCTAGAAACGTGCAACAAGAAGAAAGAGTGCTTGAAATTATTGAAGATAATCCAGGTATTAGTATTAGAAAAATTGGGAATGAAGTGCGGCTCTGTCAGGCTAGTTCATGGAGGATACTAAGAGAAGAACAACTCTACCCGTTTCATTCAAAAAAGGTGCAGGCTCTTTATGACGATGATCGGCCGAGACGGTTGGAAATGTGCAATCAGATCCTAGCTAAGTATGAACACGATAATCGATTAATTGGCGTCATATTATTCACTGACGAAGCTGGTTTCACTCGTGATGGCATAACAAATCTACACAACATCCACACATATGCTTACGAGAACCCAAACAATGTGGTAGAAACGAAACATCAGCGTAGATTTTCACTAAATGTGTGGGCAGGGATAATAGAAGATTACCTTATTGGTCCTCATTTCTTTGATGGCCCATTAACTGGTGACGTATACTTAGATTTTATCCAAAATCGTCTCCCATTGTATCTGGAAGATGTGCCATTGGAAGTAAGGGCCAACATGTGGATCCTCCAAGACGGAGCTCCGCCCCACTTTAGTATACGTGTCCGACAGTATTTGAATGCAACGTATCCTGAGCGATGGATAGGACGAAGTGGACCATTGGCATGGGCAGCGAGGTCACCAGACCTTAATCCTATGGATTTTTTCTTTTGGGGTCATTTGAAACAATTGGTGTACGATATTCCAGTAATCAACGTCGAGGATCTTCGCTTCAGGATAATCGAAAAGTGCCAAATTATTAAAGAAACACCAGAAATTTTTCATCGAGTTAGGCGACATTTTTTGAAGAGTGTTAGGAAATGTATGGAAGAAAATGGGGGACATTTTGAGAATCTTTTTTAGTTTGTTTAGTACTGTTTCATTAATTTTTATCAATTAAATGTATATCGCAATAATCCATAATATGAATATTTACTGATTAGCCATTATTAGTTATTTTAAGATTATAAATTAAATAGTTTAAAAAGCGAATTTATTTGATGTTAAACTGACAGCTCTAGTATACTTTGATAGCTATTTACCTGGTAGCTGGTGGTAATGAAATGAGAAAAGTAAATTTACCACTTAATTTTTAAGGGTGATTTATGTCTAAACCGTTGGGTTTAGCGATGTAAATAAAGAGCACCTTTTTTAAAGGCCTGGCATCAGTCTTTCAGAAATTATGCCAAAAACTACTGTAGCTGTCAACACTAAAAAATTATGACAAAAAAACAATTTTCAATGTAGGTAAAGTGCCCTCTAGCGGCAAACAATCAATGTGAATTGTTACTAAAATGATGAAGCGCACAAGACTTAGCCTATCTTTCAAATATTAGTCAAATCGGTTTTCCTGTAAGCGAGTAATTCAAAAAACAAAAAATAAAGACTTGAACTTGGACGGCTTGTAACTCGAAAACGAATGACATTTTGAAAAAAAATTATATGAAGCTCTACTCTTATTTTGTCAAGTAGAATCACCCCCTTAAGTTTCGTGATCGATTTTTGAATCACCCTGTATAATCGAAAATTGAAGCACCGACATCTATATTCCATCATGGACCAAATCTACTGTTAGCATTTGCAGATGATGTCGATATGATTGGTAGTAGTAGAATAAAAATGAAAGAAACTCTAATATAGTTCGAAAAGGAAGCAAAGAAGACGGGACTTCAAATCAACGAAGACAAAACTATATACATGTTCATGAATCGGAATGGCCAAAACAGAGACAGAATAGGTCAAAACATCACCATCGATGAATATAACTTTGAACGAGTCAAAAAATTTAAATACCTAGGAACAACAATATGCGAAGATAACAACGGATCACAGGAAATAAACAATAGAAATCAAGCAGGAAATAGATGCCTGTACGCACTGCAAGATCTGATGAAATCGAAACATCTCACAAGACGAACAAAGATGGACCTATACAAAATAGTTATAAGATCGATAGTTATATATAGTTGAGAAACATGGACGCTAACGGTAGCGAACGAAGTGAGACTACGAGTCTTTGAAAGAAAAATCTCGCGACCAACGATAGATGAAACGACAGGGCAATACAGAACAAGAACTAACAAGGAACTAGAAGAACTATTCTCAGATACAGATGTAGTAAAAGAAATAAAGGCCAGAAGACTCCAGTGGGCAGGACATATCAGAAGACTTCCTGACGACAGAATAATAAGACTAGCTTGGGAGGAAGCACCGACTGGGAGAAGGCCACTGGGACAATCCCCACTTTGGTGGAGAGATAATATAACAAAAGATCTCAAAACTATGGGCATCGAACACTGGATGGAGGTTGCGAGAGATCGAAATGAATGGAGGCATGTCGTAAAGTCGGCTAAAACCCATCCAGAGTTGTAACGCCACGGAGTAAGTAAGTAAGTAAGTAATACATATAAAAAATGAGGTGGAGCCATATCTTTTCGTCGGCTTCGAAAAACCCTTTAGTTCCCGAGCGGTGAGCGAGACGAAAAATTATTTTAACCCTGGGGTAAATAGCCCTCAAATAAGCTTTTTTTCCATTACACATTACTTATTGTTGTCTTGAGAAATATTGTATTATTAGTAAACCTTCACAATTAAAATTACCCTATATTATATATAAATAATATATTAATAATTAATTGACATGTTTTTATATTTATTGTTATAGTCCAGTCATTTGGTAGTTTTACCTGGAAAGTTTTCCGGGAGTTTTAAAAATTGGTAATTTTATAGATTTTGATGTGCTCTTTTCGAATTTCGACTTTGCCACTTTGTATCTCCGCCGCTCGCGCCGCAATATTGGAAAAATGGCGCCTAATAACAGTTTTTTTACAATATCTCGTTTTCGACGCATTTTACGACAAAAACGTTTATATACAAAATTAGAGAAACTAGAGAGAATTTCGTACAATTTATGTATTTACAATTTTTTTTTGTAAAATCAATAGTTTTTGGCGTACGAGCGCCGCAATGTACATTTCAATATGCGTTTTGGAAAAAAACTCATTTCCACATCACCTTGAGGTAGAGTAAGCGGCGCACTTTTTTTATCGTGGTGTCCCCTGTAGGCCTAATCCACATGTGATGCACACTTTCGAAATTTAGTGCAATCTCCTTCCCTTTGCTGTTCCTGATAGACCAGGCGTTGCGAGTTCGTCTTGGGCATCGATCGAGACGTCGCAGACCGAATTTCATCCGCATCATCTGCGATGGATATAACTACAATAAATTTGAAACGGATGGCATAACTACTTCCGAAGCCGCATGAATGCTACCGAGGTTTTGAAGCTTTATTGTTTTTAAGCCTGTATCGTTTTTTTTTTTCACAAATATTTTTAATGCAACGGTACCTAAACTACCAACGACTGTTGCAGACAACATTTGCTTTAATCGTGGAACAATTTGATCAGAAGCGATAGCAGTTGTAGGTGTTACACAATGGATACCGCCCATGGCATGGAAAGTGTTATTACCATCTAATATCTGTTTATTGAAATCAGCGTTGTCAAAAACAAATTGAGAAAATGCGTTATCATCGATATTCAACGGTGCTCGCATAATAGATGAAACTTCGAACAACATTGCTTCGGTGTATGAAGAGCAAAATCCAAGAGATGATAATGCATCTATTAATCGCCGAGATCCATACTTATGAAATAAAAATGCAGCTAGATCGATCTGTAATGATAATAAAAAAGATTTCGGCCTTGCTGCTGCAATTATAGAATGGGCGAGAGCAATGCTTTTTTTCTTCCATTTTTCAAAAGACGCTCGTCTGTTTCTTAAATCACTCCATCTAGGAAACCGCGTAAAGTTTCAGGTATATCTGACTCAGAGTCTTGAAAAAAATTATCTGATAGAAGATAATGTTTTGTATCAAAGACCGTAGAGCGAATATCCTCTATAACAATTTCTGCTGCTGTTTTTACAATACGCCGACGTTCTTCTGCATTGTCAACACTTTTTTGATTGTACTAGGCTTCCGTTAATAGCTTAAACCCTGTATTTCTAAAACAAACTACCGGAGCCTTATTGGCAGTGACGGCAATTAAAATATCGTCACCGTATTTTTTAAGAAGTTGTGCTTTCACTGTTTTTATGTGTGGACGGTAATCACCTTCAATTTTGGCTATCAATTCATCCAAAGAAAACTGACACTCATCGGAATTCTGCTCAAGATAAGAATAAATGAACTGCATCGCAGTGTCGATCTCATTTGTATAAGGACCTTTTTTTATATCTTCAGCTGGTGGTGCTTGATATAATTTTTTCAAGCAGGAATTGTGGTACTGTGCATCAGCTGCGACCAAATCATTCACATGCTCAAGACGCTCAACAATTGCTCGACCCCAATCATCATTACGAGCTCTAGCAACTTCTGAAATACTATTTTTCATTGATAATTTCCGCACACTATACACAACATTACGCTTGCACAACCGCGTCTGTTTTTGTTTTGCTATAAACTCTGCTGTTATCTCATCTGCGCATAAAAAACAATGGTCTTTGAATGAGAATGTTGGGTGCGAGTATCGCAGTATTAGTTGAGGTGTCGTGACATCGCTTCCTCTACGCAATGATGCAGAGATTAACTTTTCATTATTATATCGTTTTCGACATACATCATGAACCACTATCGATTTTAGTCCCGCCAAAAGTTCAACTTTATTGTCTTTTCATTTAACACTTGACTTACGAAAAGTCTCCAATCTTTTTTCCTTCACTTCAATTGTTTCACTTTCTAATAATGGATTATTACAAATAAAACAATTTACTTTATCAGAAGCCATGGCTCTATAAACACAAACAACACTGTAAGACTATAGACGTAAACTGATGACTCAAACTAAACTAAATACTTCTCTTGAGTTCTACTGACAGATGTTTCGTTTAAGGTCGAGAGAGGGACCCAACACAAAGGCAACGCATTACCCTTATACCTGTTTTTTAATACCTGCGACAATAGTAAAATATTTTGGAGAATATACGAAAAAAACGTGGTGGTGTAGATGAATAATATTTTGTGACGCTCGTACGCCAAAACTATTGATTTTACAAAGAAAATTGTTAAAACCTAAATTGTAGGAAATTTTCTCCAGTTTAATTTTGTATATAAATATTTTTGTCGTAAAATGCGTCGAAAAGGAGATATTGTAAAAAAACTGCTATTAGGCGCCATTTTTCCAATATGGCGGCGCTAGTGGCAGAAATACGAGGTGGCAAAGTCGAAATTCGGAAAGAGCACATCGAAATCTATAAAACTACCAATTTCCAAAACTCCCGAAAAACTTTCCAGGTAACCATCTTTTTTTTGACCAAATGACTGACCTATTGGGAGAAATCTTATTTAAACATTATACCTGTTACCTAATAAGTTGTTGATGTTTTCTTGCTGCAGCTTTCAAAGTATAAAATATTTTGTCTTCTTCCATGTTGTTACTTTTTTCTTTGATTTCTGAACAGGGATTTAAATTTCTAACATTATATTGTAATATTTTCAATTCTGCCTTGATGAAAACCTAAATAAAACAAAATATTTTTTAGGCAATTATAAATGAATAAATTAGATATTACGTCTCGAAATATGTTTTAAAATGTGCGCAGTGTTCGGTATTTAGCGGGGTCGGTATCAAATCAAAACTCAAATACTAAATAAGGTAACACAAGTGATTTTTAATTACACACAGAAGTGTTCATACACATCGCATTTAATTGCTAATTGGTATTACCACAGAAAAACTATACTAAGAATGTCCATTCTGTGCAATAATTTTGACGCCCATAAAATGGACGCGAAACTGGTACGCCGACTCATTGATATCAAGCAATTTAGTATTCTGGTAATAATTAAATATCAGTATTTTAATGTTATATACATGCTTTTATAAAAAACAAATTCAAAAAAATTTATATTTTCCTATTTACGTTCAAAGAGTGGAGATATTGCATATCCCTTCTTATGTATTAAGGAAAATAATCCCCTCCTTATTATTGACCTAAAATGCAAGGTTCCCTTACACTTGCGACTTTGAAACCACCCATCACTACAACGTTGTCAATACTTAAATATCGTTAATAAGAAGCTACATATTTTTATAGAAGAAGAAGGACAAACGTTTGTTTGAAGGTTGTAGACAATGTTGAAGATTAACTTAAATGTGGTTGTCGGACTTGCATTGTCTTTATTTTTATTTATTTCTAGTAAAAATAAATAAAAATAAAAAAATGCAAGTCCAACAACCAAATTTTAGTCAACAAGTACAAAATTACGAACTACAAGGTGACCTAAATATAATCGTTATTTGAGAAAAGAAAACCTCTGAAACAATGGTATGATTTTGAGTGTTTCTTCGAAATGTGACAACATTGCAATATCGGAACAAGCAAAAGAAGGAATGCATGACTTATCGTTTGGCCTTGATCTTTCACACATTAAAAATACAGGGTATTTGGTACATCGATTGAAAGTTTTGGAAGAGGTGATAAAGAACGTCATTTTGAATAATTTATGCCATAAATGCCTTAATACAAAAATGCACGGTTGTTTAGTTATAGCACATTTTATAATGTTTCGGTTTTCTTGCAAAATTGAAATAACACACAGAACACTGTAGACTCAAAAATTTTATTCATCTATGAAAATTCAAGTTTCATTTTTAGATTTGAGTGAGGTTTTTTTCATTGGGAGAAATAAGTGCATTCAATTTGTTTTAAAAATTACTTTATTAAATTACCTTTACAGTGATTTATCGAAACCCGTATCAATAAAATATTACTTTATTTAATTAAAATACAAAATATCTAATGTATTGTATTGGATGCTCTGAACGCCTAAAAGATGAATTTTTGTGTTTCTGTTCACCAGACTGGTAATTGTTATTTCTAAAATAAACATAAACAAAATAAGGACACCAATACATAAAGAACCAGTTTTTTTAGCCAGCCATACAGATGATATCGGCTTTAGTGCTGCTCGCCCACGTCTTGCCATTATGTTTTACACCAGTTCAGTGTTCATTTGCAAAATTTAAAATTGCCTTGTTGACAAAACGATGGCTACTTTTTCCAATTTAGAATACGCTGATATAATTTTCATGTATAGAAATACAGCTGCAGCTCAACGATTATACCGAGATCGATTTCCTGGAAGAAGTGTTCCCAATGTACAAGTTTTTAATGACACATATCGCCGTATTTGTGAAACTGGTAATCTTCATTTCGGAGAAAGATTGCATGCAGACAGACATGCTGTCGAAGTTGAACAACAAATTTTGGATTTATTTGATGTAGATCCAACCACGAGTACTAGAAAAGTAGCTAATCAACCTAATTTGTCTACTTGGAAAATGTAGAACGTTTTGAAATTGGAAGAAAAACATCCATTCGATTACATCCCGGTTCAAGGCCTTGAAGAAGGTGATCCAACACGGAGAATTCTGTCCAGCCGTTATTTGTTAAATGCTGATATGGAAGATGGAATTTTCTTAAAAATAATTTTATGGTTCGATCAATAGAAATTTTCTCGAGAAGAAATTACCAACTTCCACAATCTGCATTATTGGATTGATAAGAACCCGCATAATATTTGCAATAAAAGCTACAGGGTGTTGAACACATCGGCTCAAATTTGAACAAGTTTAAATGAATAAATATCTTTTTTTTTAAATAGTACACCCTGTATATTTTCATGTTATTTAATAGAGTAATAAAAACCCTAAAAGTTTTGTTCAATATATCCTATACCTATTTATAATAGTTTTTGAGATATTTCAGTTTTTCTTATTTTCCATATTTTTTTACAGAAATAGTCTTCATTATCATAGTAGCCATGGCAAAAACAATGTAAAAGAACATTTTTCTGTGTGTCAAATTTATAACCGCAATCGCTTCTTTTGTTTTTTATGTAGTGTAGTTTGGTTTTTTTTGCATTCATCTTATATTGTAAAATGAATTTTCCAAAGAATGAGTTAATAGATATGATTTATACAATAGGAGAGGCTCAAAAAAATTGCCTTCTTGCTCAAAGAATTTACAAAATGAAGTATCCTGATGAGCCTAATACCCATACTTTTCAAAACTTAATGCAAAAATTTGATTCTTCTGGTACTGTTGATTATCCAAAACGTAAAGTGGTCAACAAACCAGTAACTAATGAAGAAAAAGAACTACAAGTATTGTTAAATGTTCAGGAAAATCCTTATATTGGTAGCCGTCAGTTAGCAGCATTATGTGAAACATCACAATCCACCGCTAATCGTACTACCAAGAAATATAGGTATCATCCATATCACATGGAATTACACCAAGAATTGCATGGACAGGATTTTGAAAGTCATGTAAACTTTTGTCGTACAATAAATGCGGAGATTCAATTAAATCCAAATTTATTATGCAAGGTAATGTTTAGTGATGAAGCTAATTTTAGAAGTAACGGTGCCGTAAATAAACGCAACATCCATTATTATGCCACAGAAAACCCATTTTGGATTAGAGAGGTGCAACATCAAAACCACTGGTCATTAAATGTTTGGTGTGGTATTCATCATAATCGAATTATTGGACCTGAACTTTCTACAAGAAGAACTACCCCAACTGCTTCAAGGTCTCGATAGGGATGAGCTCGACAATATGTGGTTCCAGCACGATGGTGCGCCTCCGCATTACCATCGTGAAGTTCGTGCGTTTTTGGACCAACCATATCCGCAAAAATGGATTGGACGTGGGGGTTTCATTGAGTGGCCACCAAGGTCTTGCGACATCACCCCATTAGATTTCTTCCTATGGGGTTATATTAAAAATAAGGTGTATGTTAATCCACCAACAACAGTGGAAGATATGCGAAACAGGATTAGGGATACCTGTAGAACAATAACGCCACTAATTTTGTCCAGGGTCCAAGAAAATCTGCAAAAAAGACTAAATTTGTGCATTGCACAAGAGGGTCGTTTATTCGAACACTTATTAAAAAGAAATAATTAATCTCAGTATTTAATAGGTAATTTTTTTTTCAATTTAGTATAAAAGTAAATATATATTTGCCTTGACGTTATTGTTGTGTTAATTTTTTCACATTATGTTTAATTAAACTATTGCCATTGTAATATAACGAATAAATGTATTTCATCCTATTTAACCACATTCTGTTTGTTTCTGTAGTTTCTTTTTATTATTTTACATGGCTACTATGATAATAAAGACTATTTCTGTAAAAAAGTATGGAAAATAAGAAAAACTGAAATATCTCAAAAACTATTATAAATAGGTATAGGATATATGGAACAAAACTTTTAGGGTTTTTATTACTCTATTAAATAACATGAAAATATACAGGGTGTACCATTTAAAAAAAAAAAGATATTTATTCATTTAAACTTGTTCAAATTTGAGCCGATGTGTTCAACACCTTGTAGCTTTTATTGCAAATATTAGGTAAAAATTATGGTAACTTGTCCTTGGCCTTGCTAAATTCCAAATTTTGAATATAATTTGTCACAAAATTGAAAACGTTATTTAGGATTGAATTGATGCTTGAAAATGTGACTCTTTTTCTTTAAACTTAATTATCTCAGAAACTATAAAGTTTTGTTATAGTAAACCTTTAATAAAAAAGATTTAAAATTATAAGCTAAATCGAAAATACGATTCGTATATAGGGTGTTCTATTTAAAAAAATACAACTTTATGCTGTCCTAGTTTTTTGGCTAACCGTGTAGAGTCCTAAATATTTTTAAAATCTGCGTAAAAATAAACTCTATCAAACAATAAATATAGTTTCTTTGTAAATTTCACTGAAAAGGCACAAACTTACTTCATCCAATCGTTGACTCACCCTGTAAAGGTAATTCAACAAAGTTATTTTTAAAATAAATTAAATGCATTTATTTTTCTCACTGAAACTTGAATTTTCGTAGATGGATAAAATTTTTGAGTGCACGGTTTTCTGTGTGTAACCAAAGAATAAGAAAAAAATATTTTAAACCGAAAAATTGTACCAGTATCATAAAAATAAAATTTTCAATCACCAATTGCCAGAAAACCGAAAAATTATAAAATGTGCTGTAACTCGACAACCGTGCATTTTTTCAAAATGACATTCTCTATCACCTCTTCCAAACTTTCTATCGATGCACTAAACACCCTGTATTTTATAAAATTCGGTTTCAGTTGTTTTTGTCGGTCATTATTGTTGGGATTTTAGTATGAGTTTCAAATTTATTTCATTTTTTTTCCAGTTTAGTGGTGCAGTGTATAATGTCTTATTACAAAGAAACTTTTAATTTGTGAACTTTCCCATTTGGTAGTTTAAATTCTTCGCCATTAATAAATTTTTAAATTGCCGCCATTATTTTATGACGTCTAATGACTTTTATTAGTGCTAAGAGAGATGGCAAAAAAAAACTTGAGAATAATGTTTTTTAATTTTATGAGAGGTTTTTTATTAAAAATGTTTGACAGTTTATGTTTTAATGCCAAGAAGTATAAATATGCAATAAAAGGTTTTAAATATTTTATTTCTTTAAGTTTTATTTATGTTCGAATAGTTCAAAACCCTCTGAGTTATATGTAATTTCCATGGTGACCTTCAGAAAATTATCTGTTGTTACAAAAAAAATATTAATTTATATAAATAAAATATTTATAAATATTTTGTTCGCGCACAAAATACAGCGTTACGTTATGGATTGAACAACATCTCGTTTTGAACCTATTTATTTCGTTTTCGTGGAACACCAACTAAATAGTTACTTTTGTTTAAATATTCGCATTACTTCAGTTAGTCTTTGAGGTGTGTAAAGTGAAGCGAAACTTTGCGCTTCAACGGACACAGTCCCTACATAAGCTCGTAGTCTTAAGACAAAACATTCAGTTTATACTTGATAACGATAAGAGATTCAACCTAATCGAAACGTCGTAAAAATAAAAATAAATAAAATTAAAGACAATGCAAGTCCGACCACATTTTAGTCAATTTGCAACATTGTCAACAACCTTCAAACAAACTTTGGAAACCCGGTATGGACCCGGTATCAGCGACAAAACCAAAACCTACGAGAAAATTAGGATCACACTTGCCAAGGAGGAAGCCCACTCTTCATTTTTACTACAAGCACGAGACAGCAACGTCATTCCTATTGGTTTCAGAACGAAATCACCAATACCAGGTAATAGAGCACGCCGTATTCTAGACAACGCTAGTAAAGCACTACTAAGATCACAAATAAATTATCACCGATAGCGAAAAGCCATTCTTCTGGATGAAGCTACACAACGCTATGAAGAAATCAAAGCTGAAACTTTGTCAGATGATCATGAGCCAATTTTCAATAAAATAGATAATATATGCATCAAATTGAAAAAAAATATGGCGAGGAAACACCGAAATAAACTAGAGAAAAGAAGCCTTGAGGAGTTTGGTATTCCTTCTTTTGCAATTTTTTCCACTCGGTCGTCGGTCATCCTGTCGACATGATCCCTCCATGCTCTCCTTCTTCCTCTGCCCCATCTTACGACATCCTGTATTTCACATCTTTTTCTGATTTCATCGTTTCTTAGTCTGTCGCGTAATGTATAACCCGTGATACTTCTTAGCGTTCTCATCTCAGTTGTCCGGAGTAGTCTTTTGGTTGCTGATGTGTCTGCTCTTGTTTCGATGGCATAAGTCATTATGAGTCGTATGCAGGTCTTATATATTCTGATCTTACTTTGTGTCGTCATATGTTTATTTCTCCATATAATATCACGTAGGTATCCTGACATTACGGCAGCTTTGGTTGTTTGTTCTTGAACTTCTGCTTTTAAGTTTCTATTGCTGGTGATGTTTGCTCCCAGGTATTTAAATGACATGACCTGTTCGATGCTTTGATTGTGTACAGCGAGCTTACATCTTCTTGGTTCTTTACTGATCGTGAGAGATTGGGTTTTTCCTATGGAGATTGTCATGTTAAATTTTTCAGCGGTCTTTTCAAACTTGTACAGGAGCCGTTGGAGGTTGTCTTCGTCTTCCGATATCAGTACTGCATCATCGGCATAGCAAATTATCTTTAGTTCTTCTTTTCCCGTTCTATATCCTCTACCGGCCTCCTTCACCTCTCTGATAATTTCGTCCATAATGACATTGAATTGAATTGGACTGAGGCTATCTCCCTGCCTTATGCCGGTAGATATTGGAATTTGGTTCGATGTCTTGTTGCCTACTTTAATTTTCGTTGTATTTCTGCTGTTCAAGTCTTTAATTACTTCCAGGATGTTATGACATATGTTTCTGTCCTTAAGTAGTTCGAGAACGTCATGAAGTCTGATCCTGTCGAAGGCTTTTGTGAGGTCGATAAAACACATATATGCCTCTTTGTTGTATCCGATGGCCTTCTCTGTAATTTGGCGAATTATAAATATGGCGTCAGTTGTTGACCTGTTTTGTCTGAAGCCTTGCTGCTCCTCACTGATTCCGTTAGATTCTATTTTTTTGCTATGATTTTCGTTAGTAGCTTGGCGGTTGAGCTTAGAAGTGTTATTCCCCTGTAGTTGTTCGGGTCAGTTTTGTTGCCTTTCTTGAATATGGGTATGGTCAAACTTTCCCTCCATTGTTCTGGTGTTTTCTCCTCGTTGAGTATTTTTCTATAGAAACGGCAACAGTAAAACCGAAAGTCTGGCTGAGATATATCGATGATACTTTCATCGTATGGAAGGGCAATGATCAAGAACTTAATGATTTCCTGAAACATCTAAATACCATTCGACCTACAATTAAGTTTACCATTGAAAAAGAGGTAAATGATCAATTGCCCTTCCTAGATGTTGTGGTGAACCCTTCAAACGAAACTATTAAAACTTCAGTATACAGAAAGCCAACACATACTGGACAATATCTTAATCATTGTTCTGATCATTCTGTTGTAACAAAACGATGAATTATACGAAACATCTATAATCGCGCTAAATTTATATGCAATAATGCCGAATTATTGGAAAAAAAGTTAGCAAATATTGAATCCGATCTACAACAGAATGGTTATCCTTTAAAACTAATTGACGATCTTATAAATAATTTTAGAACAACGAACACTGGACAACAAGAAACACATTCCTTCACAATTCCGTACATTAAGGGAACGTCGGAGAAAATAAGACGAATTGTCAGCAGTTATAATATAAAAACAGCCTTTAAATCAGGAAATATACTTAGAGCTCCTTTAACAAAAACAAAACCTAAAACTATCGATAAGAAAGAATGTGTTTACGAAGCTCCATGTGAGTGTGGTGAAATGTATATTGGACAAACCAAACGACCACTGGAAGTTCGAATTAAGGAACATAAAACTCATACACAAAAAGGGGAAACGTCGAGATCAGGTATTGCAGAACACTCCTGGGATAAACAACACCATATAAAATGGTCTGAAGCTGCGGCAATATATATGGAACCCAATATAAAAAAAAGAAAATTTATAGAAGTGTTGAGAAACCTAATCTTTGGCAACCATTACTTTATAACATCAAATCTTTGAGGTGTGTACAGTGAAGCGAAATTTTGCGCTTCAGTGGACACAGTTCCTATATAAGCTCGTAGTCTTAAGATAAAACATTCAATTTATACTTGATAACGATTAGAGATACAACCTAATCGAAACGTCGTAAAAATAAAAATAAATAAAAATAAAGGCAATACAAGTCCGACCACATTTTAGTCACTTCAGTTAGTGTTATCGAGTTCATCAACTTTAAGTGATATTATCACATGGAACAAATATCTATAAATACCAGTACAAATACCTGTTCTACGTGATCGTATCACTTGAAGAACTGATCAGCCTAAAATTTTATGTAGACTAAAAAATTTAAGCAAAAAATGGGATATCTTATTTGAAAAATTATAACTTTGGTGAATCATTACTCTTTGAACAATCCTGTATATGCGAACTAAACTCCAAATTATAGTTTATGACAAGTGTTAAAAATGTTGTCTCAAACTTTTTCCGCTAATTCGAACCGTTTTTAAATAATTTATGTGATATGTATCAATATAGTTGCATTTCTTACCATAACAGAATTTATTAGGGCCTGAATGGCAATATTAAACGCTGTGGCTTGTAATGGATTCAGAATTTGATGAAACATTGCCCAAAAATAATATTTATTTTTGTCAAATGGATACCACAGCATCAGGGGAAAAGGTTTCTCCAACAGACGCCTCTCCTCTTCTGTATATTTCTTATAAAACATGTAGATATTATAAAGTCCTTAAATTATTAAAAAAATATATTTTAGCCATTTGGATCTACTTTTTATCAAAATAAAACCAATTAATAGTGTTTTTTATAGAGGTATAGAACTTTAAGTTGGCATCACTTTTTTAACTGGCGGCCATTTTGTCAGCTGTCAAGTGATTTATGTTTAGTTTGGTTTGGCATTTCAACACGAATAGACTGACGCCTGAACAACGCTTCCAAATTGTACAAATTTATTTTGAAAATCATAGTTCTGTTCGAAATACGTATCGCGCACTACGTCCATTTTACGGTCAACATAATCGTCCATCAGAGCAATTAATTCGATTAACTATGGAACGCACCTCGTTTACTCTAAATGATAATACGCATCCACAGAGACGTCGTACAGTGCGTACAGAAGAAGTCATTGCTGCTGTAGAGCGTAGCGTAGAGGAAGACCCGAATCAGTCTATCCGCCATCGTGCACAGGAATTGGATATGTGTCCATTCACTTTATGGAAGATTTTGCGGAAAGATCTTGGTTTGCGTGCTTACAAAATCCAACTCGTGCAAGAATTGAAGCCACACGATCACCTAGCAAGGCGTAGATTCGGTGAATGGGCCCAAAACAAGATTGCCGTTGATGCCGATTTTTATAAGCAAATTTTGTTTAGCGATGAAGCTCGCTTTTGTTTGAATGGATACGTCAATAAACAAAACTGCCGTATTTGGAGTGATGATAATCCTCAAGTGTATGTTGAGACATCGTTACATCCAGAAAAACTGACTGTTTGGTATGCTTTATGGGCTGGTGGAATCATTGGTCCGTACTTCTTTAAAAACGATGCTGGTCAGAACGTTACAGTCAATGGTGACCGCTATAGAGCCATGATTACTGACTTTTTCGTTCATCAATTGAACAACCATGATGTGCAGGAGCTGTGGTTTCAACAAGATGGCGCAACATGTCACACAGCTCGTGCCACAATTGATTTATTGAAGGAAAAGTTTGGTAACCACATAGTTTCACGTTTCGGACCCGTGAATTGGCCTCCTAGATCGTGCGACTTAACGCCGCTAGACTATTTTCTGTGGGAATATGTGAAGTCACTAGTCTACGTCGATAAGCCCGGAGGACAACATTCGCCGCGTTATTGCCGATATACTGCCACAAATGTTGGAAAAAGTCATCGAAAATTGGACCTCCAGATTAGACTACGTCCGAGCCAGCCGTGGCGTGGTCATATGCCAGAAGTCATATTTAAATTATAATGCCAGAAGGTTATCTTTCGAATAAGGTAAATTTCATGTCAATTTAAAAAATTCATCTTTGTTTTATTCCATTTAAAAGTTCTATACCTCTATAAAAAACACCCTTTATTTAAATGAATGACACAAGATTTTAAATTACTTTTCCTGATAAAACAACGGTTTGATTTACTAATAAGTAACTAACTGGTGGAAAGCAGAACTTGAGCCAAAAAAACTAGTAAAAAAATGCACTCTTGGGAACTGTGCTTACGATAATTAACTTACAGGTATCTTAAATAGTATGAGGATATAGAGACAAAACCAGGCGCGGATCCAAGGTAGGAGGGGCGGTGGGGGCGATCGCCCCAACCCCCCCCCCCAAGAGCTTTGACTGCAGGAAAATAGACACGATTTCGTCTCTTATACTATAGTTTATTTAGGAAGTAGAGAGAGTAATAAATCCTTTTTAACCCTTTTTCTCTTCGCAAACTACCTGTGTTCTTTAGTCCGGTGTCTTTGGCAAAATCTGTTAGACACATATATTTTTCATAGGAATAGGTTAGAAATTTTATAATCAAAAATACCAGTTTATAATAATGGACTATTTGGGTTGGATAACAATGGATATTTGGAAGTGTGAAGTGCTAAAAAGATTTTAATACTTGTCATAGGCGACGGAAGGAATTTTATTTTATCACTAAGTATTTATGGAATATTATTTCGGTAATAAACTTAAAATAAAAAGTTTTTATAATAATATTTTAATTCTAATGATTTCTTAATAATTCGCAATACATTACAAAATATAGATAATTTTGACATATTTAACACAGATCACAACTGTATTTTTACTATTTTTAATTTTGTCATAGAAAGTGTTTTAGGTATGTTCAGACTAAAACGTAGCCTTATTCTTTCAAAAAATTCTATAATTTAAATACTTACAAAATACCCATTGTCAAAAATATGAAAAGTTAAACATATATAAAAAAATAAATTCGTCTATATAATATTAAAATATTTTTGGGGCCTGCGGTTATTTTATTATTAATTAAAAACATTTTTAGGACATTTGACGTTTCAGTTTATTTATTTCTTAAGCCATCTGCAGAATTACAATTAAACACTAAAAAGGGATTCAAATGTAATTAGTTTTTATATGTTACAGTTAAAATTACACCTATTTATTTTTATTTCTCTTGTACTGATATCTTAATTTAATTTACTTTATTGTATGGAACTCCGATAGGCCAAAAAAAATAAAATAAACATGTTAATGCCACACGCTTAAAAAATTGGATTTAAATATATATAAAATAAAATAATATAAAATTAAAGAGTGGGACACACTAAAATAAAAATATATAAAAAATAAAAAAATATATAAACAACATTAAACAATAAAATACAACAAAAACAAAAATTTAAATAAATTGTGTTTACACTGGTAAACATTACGTATCTAATTCCTAATCAAAGTCAGTGAAGCTATCTTCGCTCAAATTAATTATAATTGGTTCCTCTATCTCACCGATCATGAGATGGAGTTTCCACATTTTGTTTTATTTTTTTATTATATGGATTTTTCCCAATTTTTCGCAGTAACTTTTTTCAAAAAAATCTTTCATAAGTTCAGTTAAATTACTAATTTTGTGAGTTGTGTTATTTCTAGCAACTCTACCTTTTACTTGAGAGAGATATTTCCTTCTCCAACGGATAGTTTCCGGACGATCTATAAGAACAGATTTTCTATCTGGTTTTTCCCAGCAAAAATTAAGTTCTCTGAGCAATTTCCAAAGCTCAGTTGTTTAAATTTCAGTTAAATCTCGATTTTCGTTGATTTTAGTTAGAATTTTGTCGACGGTTGAGATCTGCTTCTCATAATAAAATCTACGTACAACTTCTTTTATTGCAGTTTTCATCTCTTCTTCCAACGAGGTTTTTCGTCTTCCTGTGATAGAATGTGGCTTGGGACTACTAACAATTCCAGTCATTTTTTTCTCTCCTTCACATAGTAGATTTTCCAACCCTTGTCATGTTGGAACACATCTCAACAGAGTTTTTAACATTATTATCTAGATATTGATATCTTAAGGCATCAGAAACATTCATCATAATAAGTTTTTCGTTAAGGAAAAAATGCTCTGGTTTAACGATTTTGGAATAAATATAGAAGTAGAAGCCGTATCTCACTAACCTCAAATAATATATAAAATAAGCACAAACAAGATAAATCACTAAGGACACACTGTAAGGTGTACTTTGATCACTGACAGAACTTAAATTGAAGTATAAGAAATTTTATTGTTGAAGTAAATTTATAAAAGCTGATAATATTTAAATATAATTAAATATAATTAGATTTACGACAGTCCTCAGTTACCTGCGGCGTTGGAGGTTTCGGTAACAGTTTTATTACTCTCTCTAGTTCTTGAATAGAGTATAGAAATATGTATGCTTGCGATCGCCCCCCTCCTCCCAAGAGCTTTGAGTTTAAGAAAATAGAACCGATTCTGCCTTTTATATTAGGAATGTGTATGTTGCTGGCACTCCCTCCCGTTGAAAACTTGTTTTTCTTGCGATAATCCCCCCACCCAAGAGCTTTGAGTTCGGGAAAATAGACCCGATTCTGCCTCTTATACTAGGAATGTGTATGCTGCTGGCATCCCCCCATGTCGGCAACTTGTTTTTTCTTGTGATCACCCCCTCTCCTCTCCAAGAGCTTCAAATTCAGAAAAATAGTCCCGACCTTGTCTTTTACACTAAAAATGAGAATGCTGCTGGTGTTTCTTCCCCCCTCCCCGTCGAAAACTTGTTTTCGCTTGTCATACTGTACTTTTGTGATATCACCGCCCCCCGCCCCCCCAAAGAGAGCGGTTGAATCCGCCCCTGGACAAAACATATATGTTTCTTGGCAAGATCTCATAAAACTGAAATTGGTTAATATTTAAAACTGAGACAAAAATTATGAGTTTTGCAGTTTTTCGCTTACAAGTGAAATGTGTTAGACTTCTCTGAAAATATGAGAAACATTTTGTATGTCATTCAAAACCCTTTAAAACAAGCCTTATACCAATTGATTGAATTATTTGTTCTCAATCTCAAAAAAGGTAAAAATTCACTAATTGTTTATGAAAACATAGCTTTTGCGAAAACGAACTTAATATTTATACAGAAATTGCGTAAAAATATAGGTAATTTAGTGAAGTAGATAACATAATTAGATTGATATTTTAAATAATTAGGACATTATTTATGTAAAACGCAATAATTAAAATTAAATTGTATAGAGAAGAAAAAGCCTAACTACTGGAATTACAAAGATTTAAAGTTATATATTTAAACAGTAACCATGACAGAAAAAAAAACAAAACCCCACACAGAAAAAAAGTATGTATGACTTGTTATATTATTTGCATGGAATTCTATAAACTAACCCGAGAAAAAGTCTTTAGATCTAAATAAAATGCAAAAACTCCTGAAAATCCTTATAGCATACGTTTTTTCAGTTGGTTGAGAATTAAAATAGTATCCCTAAAATAAAATTTCGGCCATCAAATAATTCAGTATAGCTTAACAGCTCTTCTTTTTCAAAAAAAAGTTCTTTTGGATCATTGTAAGTTGATTATTTTGCGCATTATTACCTTGCAAAAAAAGGTCTCTGAGATAAGCAATTGAGTATTCAAGGACCTATGACTTTAAGCTATATCTAAATTGTAGGTTCATTTTTGCAAAAATTATTTTGAAACAATGTGATTTTTTATCTTTTTTAACGGACTTCTAAAAAAGGAAGATTCTAAATTCGACCGCTTTTTTTTATGTATACCGGGTGTCAACGAATCTATTAGACAAGTCATAATTTCTAAAGTATTATGTGTATCAAAATGAGAATTGGTACAGGCAAATGGTATGTGAAGGGGAGAGTTTTCGCATATTTTCCACTTTCCGGCCACTTCCGGTTTCACCGGAAATGGCCCCGGTTTTGAATTTTTAAGTGGAACATCCTGTATATTTTAACATTTTTGGATTTCTGAGACAATTCTAGATCAGAATGTGACATTTTAAAAACTTTTTACGTCTACTTCATTTTTTTAGAGCCACTTTTAAAATTGCATCTAGGTGGCCATGATCGGACGCAAACTAATCTAAGGGCCTTAGGTGATGTCAAAAAAATACAATCGCAAAGTTTTCGTTACTAGTATGAAAGACAGGAATAAGACAAGTTGACAAAATTACGTTTTCATTTCTAACTATTAATTTTCAAATGGCGACCCCTTTTTGACAACTACTTTTCGAAAAAAGCATTCTTTGAGGAATCTAACGGTACTAATTTATTTGCGATTGGATTAGACATAAGAACAGAAATTAAATATTATTAAGCAAAATACTGGATAATTTATTTACTTATGACAGGTGCGCCATGGACAGCCATGATGCATAATAATTTACAACTGTTTTTATCAAGTCTTCTTTGGAAAACAAAGCACTCACTTAAGTAGATAATGACAGTAACATACGCTCTAAGAACTCTAAACTTAACGAAAATTAAGAAACTTTTACGTCTGTTCTTAGAGCGTATGTCACTGTCATTATCTACTTAAATGAGTGCTTTGTTTTCCAAAGAAGACTTGATAAAAACAGTTGTAAATTATTATGCATCATGGCTGTCCATGGCGCACTTGTCATAAGTAAATAAATTATCCAGTGTTTTGCTTAATAATATTTAATTTCTGTTCTTATGTCTAATCCAATCGCAATAAATTAGTACCGTTAGATTCGTCAAAGAATGCTTTTTTCGAAAAGTAGTTGTCAAAAAGGGATCGCCATTTGAAAATTAATAGTTAGAAATGAAAACGTAATTTTGTCAACTTGTCTTATTCCTGTCTTTCATACTAGTAACGAAAACTTTGCGATTGTATTTTTTTAACATCACCTAAGGCCCTTAGATTAGTTTGCGTCCGATCATGGCCACTTAGATGCAATTTTAAAAGTGGCTCTAAAAAAGTGAAGTAGACGTAAAAAGTTTTTAAAATGTCACATTCTGATCTAGAATTTTTCCCAGAAATCCAAAAATGCTAAAATATACAGGGTGTTCTACTTAAAAATTCAAAATCGGGGCCATTTCCGGTGAAACCGGAAGTGGCCGGAAAGTGGAAAATATACGAAAACTCTCCCCTTCACATACCATTTACTTGTACCAATTCTCATTTTGATACACATAATACTCTAGAAATTATGACTTGTCTAATAGATTCGTTGACACCCGGTATACGTTGATTACTCCGGAACAACAGCACCGATTTGAATGAAATTTTTTACATTATGTTTAGAAAGTTGCTGCGGTGGTCTCATATTATTTTGCCCTAAATAGGTTCGGTAAAATCCGAGATGGCGCTGATAATACGGCGGAAAAATATTAATTTTGTCCGATTTTCCCCAAAATTAGTAGGGGGGTTCTCAAGATCGACACAACGAATCTAAAATTTAAAATTTGATATGACTGATGCGATATGGTGGATTAAAAATTTTACATTTCTTGATTTTCTCCAAAAATGGTGTAGAAGATTTTTCAGGGTGTAGATTACGAACTTAAAATTATTTTTAAAAAATATTGTATGGCGGATCCAAAATCGGTATAGGAGAGTTTTTGAAGGTGTAAATTATAAGTTTAAAATCATTAAAAAAAATAATTATGACGGATCCAACGTGGCGGACTAAAAATTTAACATTTCTCGATTTTGTCCAAAACTGGCATAGTGGGTTTTTCAAAGTGTAAATTACGAATTGCAAATAATTTTTTAAAAATTCAATATGGTGGACTGAAATTTTCACATCTCTTGGTTTTATCAAAAATGGGTATAGAGGGGTTGGTTTTCGAAGGTGTAAATTACAAATTTCAAATTATTTATAAAATATTTCATATGGCAGATCCAATATGACGGACTGAAAATTGAGAGTCTCTTGATTTTTTTTCGAAACTAGTACTGGGGGATTTCTGAAAGTATAAAGTTTAAAAAAATCAATATGGCAGAAAATTTGGTATTATGTCCAATATTGGTACTGAGGGATTTTTGAAAGCGTAAAGTAAGATTAGATTAAAAGTTTGAAATTATTTTTTTTAGATTCCATTCAATAAATACCTTAAATAAAAGAGAAATCAGTATCTAAATAATTAAATTTTACTTACCGCCTATTGTAAAACTGGTTCCACAATTTAAAGAGAAAACGGTTAATAAAATAACAACCCTTCTGCAATATTTAACATGATCCCAATAAATTCTCAGTATTCCTGAATCGCTATTGGTATTTATATTTTTCTCTTCTTTATCTGCTAATTCTAACAATCTTATAATCTTTTTCGATTGGCATAGTTTAAGTTTGTAACATACTAGAATACCAAATATCAATCGAGATACATTTTCTAAGGCTAAAAAAGATAAATTTTTCTAAAATTATGGAATACCTGATCAATTTTCATTCGTTTATTTTTTTTTTGATAAAATTAAGGGACTACCAAGCTTATTTCAAAAGCAAATTATTTTTCGTTCTAAGTTAAATATATTAATATATCCGTGAATCATGAATTGGAAGAGCCGATTCATCAAAATCTTATTTTGATTAACGATATGATAACTTCTGAAAATGAAAAAATATCAAGAAGACCAAAAAATAATTTTATTATAAATCTGGGATTTAGTTGGATCAGGTTAATAAAACAACTTATGGAACACTTTGCTGTATTTATCGACGTTTCGAACTCTATGAGGTCATCCTCAGGACTCTAAAATATTTGATCATTTATAAAATAATTACTTCAGGTACTATTTTTTCATAACTCAAGTTACCTTCGTTTATATTTCTGGCAACTATTAACCTATTTAATTCAACTGCGATACATATCATAGTGAAAGCGTAGCTGAGTTGACTCGTCATTGCATAAATCTTGTACAGGTAATGATAAATCGGTGTTCTATTAGGAATTTTCTGCGACCATATACCAGCAACCATCATGAGTACTTTGCATAAACGAAATAATTCCTTTTCTGTCATAATTTGTCCACTAAATTCAAATGATTCAATATCTGCTAAAAGTAATATTAATGATGATGATTTGGTGGATATATCTCTTTCCAAACATATATGTTAAGTACACGAGTAATTAGTTAATTTATTCGGAAAATCTAGTCTTTATATTCACCAAAGTTAAAGATCTGAAAAGCATATAAATTCTCTACTTATAATAAATATACTTGTTTTTCTGTCCTGACCAAATATTACTGCTAACGGGGAATAAAAAAGAAATAAGGAATTTTCTTGACCGATAAAGACTCTTATAAATATGTTCAAATTATGACAAGGGCAGCTTTGTCAAAATTAACTTTATCTTATTCCTTTTCAAGTTTAATTCGAATTGAAATGAATGAGACGTAAATTGTTTTATTTGCGAAGAAACAAGTCCTTTAAAACTGAAAATAGGAAACATTGGAAAAACAAATATGTTGCTGTAAGCATATGGAGTTTCTTAAAATTCAACCCTAAAAGAAATGAACATATTTACAACAGTAAATTTTTTGAAATTAAAAATTTGAAAGAGTCCTTTATTTACAACAAAATGTCTTTATAGGTTTCAACCACTAAGGATATTAAGTTGAAATTAATACATAAATGAACAAGCCTTTCTTCTCATATTTCTATTTGGCGGCAGCACTATCAAAAAAAAGATAGTATTTGTCAGATATTAACACTGCTGGAAATTTAAAAATGAAGCATATCTCATGAAAATTTATTTAGAAAGAATTCAAAAATAGAAATAATTTGAAAAGATGCTATTTGAAACTATAAACTTCTTTGAACCTCAGACTTTTTGGTATGCACTACATAATAATGAATCTTTTTAAATATACATATGCTAAGGGAGAAAAAAATATAGAAATAACTACTTGAAAGGAAATCAAAAGATAGAGGAAATGACAGCAGCACAAACATAGAAAAGAAGTGGACGCATCTAAGGAGCAGCATATTATATGGAGTTATATCAAAGAATATCATGAGAAAACCCAAATTGTGGATAGAAGTGATATGTGAAAAAGTAAGAGATAAAAAAGATATATGGAAAAATCCTTGACTGGAGGAAGAGATGAAGGTTTCAAAACTACAAAGAAAACAGTATGAAGCCAAAGTGGCAATAAAGAATGCATAGGAAGAAACGGGGGAGGAATTTTCATACAAAATGACAGAAAACTGCAAAGAGAATTCTACGGCACATTAAAGCAACTCAGAAGAAGGAAGAAATAGAGCATGTAAAAAATAAAAAGTAAAGAAGGGATCATAATAACAAATGAAAATAGAATAACGGAAATGTGGATAGAGTACTTCGAAGAATTAACATCTATGGAACTAACAAGGAAACATAAGTACTGTGCTGTAAAAGAAAATGTTGAACAAAAATCGATAGTATAAAAAAAGAGGAATTAGAAAAAGTATGAAAAAGGATTAAACGAAACAAAGCTCCCGGAAAAGACAACATCATGTTGGAAATGACTAAATATAAGGGAAAGATAATGGAATTTTTGAACGATGGAATAAACAACGCAAAAATATCCAAGAACTCGAAAACAGATGTTATGTACTGCTAGAGAGATAGAGAGAATTGCGCTAAGTATAGAGAAATAGCACTCTCAAGTGACCCAGGGAATATATTTGCAGGAATAAAGAAAAAAAACTAAAAAGTAAAATGGAACCCACACTGGAAGACACACAAAATTGATTTAGGAAAAACAGAAGCACATAGAACCTCATATCCGTTATCAGATAAATGAGCGAAAAGGTAATAAACAAGAAGAGACGTATATTTATGTTTTATACATGCAACAACCTCTTTGATGAAATCCGTAGGAAAACCATATGTTAAGTAGTAAGATGGAGAGAGAGAGAAGAGAAGATAAACACAACATAAAAAGATGGACATAATTATAACCAACAATGAATAATCAAATACTTTGAAACAAAGCGAGGTATTAACTACTTTCCTGTTCCCAACGGTACTGGATGAAGCAATGAAAAAAGCAAAGAAGAATATGAAACCATTGACTGTGAGGTATTGGCTAATGAAGATAACCCAAATGAATGAGCTGATGTTTGCGGACTAGACGTTGATAGCGGACACAGGAGAAAACCTAAAACTGAGGTAATAAAAGAAGAAAAAAGGAAGGTAAATATGAAAATGAATATACAAAAAACTAGAACGATGATAATTTTGAAGACGAAATAAATGCATGAAATAAAGCGAGATGGAAAGCAACCAACTTCAGGTACTTGGGAGCAAATAGAGAAAAGAATGAGAAAACAGAACAGGATATAAATAAAAGAACAGAATGAGTAGGGGGCCTAGTTAATTCAATGAAAACAACATTTCTAGGCAAAAAAGAAGACCGAAAGAGATTAAAAACGGAAGTAGTGAAAAAGTGGTGATACCAGTACTTCCGTACAGTAGTGAATCATGAACTCATCGAAACAAAAGGCATCGGAAACGGAGTTCTTAAAAATAGCAAAAAAAGAAAAGCAAAGCAAAATGATAAAATCAGAAATAAGACATACAGATGAAACCTGCAAATAGAATCCATTAAAAATTCAAAAAAATTCAAGAGAAACAGTTGAAATGGTTCGATGAATGTACCGAATGTCTGATGATAGACTTTCTACAAGAGCGTTTGAAATGCAAATGCCGGGAAAATAGGAAAGATATATACCAAGGGCAAGACAAATAGATAAAATCAGGGCAAAAGTAGAAAGAAAGGGTACAACATGAATTAAAATAAACAAATTAATACAGGACAGGACAGTTACAACGGCTATTAATACAGTAAAATATGTAAAGAGAATTATTTAAGTGGAAATGCTTTTTACGTGTCTATGATTTTATATTTTATATCAAAAAAATCTACAAAACATTTAAAAAAATGAGCTAACTCAACGTACAATTGTAAAAATCTTACTCTAGACCGCTTTTCTTCAAATGACTATTGTTAAGTACAGCCGACATTTTTTAGCCTGCCATTTTAAAGGAAAATGAAATATATGTTACAAAGAAACTCTCAAAATAAGCAATATTTTTATGGCCGAAGTTGAATTTATTACAGTTTTGAAATTGAAACCTTAGAAATAGAAGATATTTAGAGAAAAGTGATTTGGTCATGGGCGTACAGCTCATGCATTATTACATTTGATTTTTGAGGAAAATTTAAAAATTAGATAGACGAAAAATGTAAATAATTTCATATTAATTCGTTAATAATTGTTATAGTAGATAAACCATAAAATTACACCTGCTAAACTTCCTTTATTAACTGCAATAAAAATGCATGTTCTAAATTATTTTTAGTAGAACACTCTCTGTACTGTTTAGTATTTATATATTAGGTTTGATTATAACCTCTTTACAGTAGCATATCATAGACTTTAACTGAATTGTTTTTGATATTGGTATATGAAAAATTAATACACATTGACTTTAAAAGTGTTACTCGGTAGCAACTATCAGACAGAATAGAATAGAATAGAATATAAGAAAATGATGGGATATACCAAACACCGCAACTATATTTGTACACATATTTCATATAAAAAAAACTAAGAATTTCAGATTTCCGATTGAATCAAAAGACACTAAATTTAATTTTCTTGATACACGAAAAGTTAAAGTAAGAATGCTGAACTATTTTGTTTTGTAAGTTGTACTGCTAAGACACTACAGGCTGTCAAAGCTAAAGAAAGTTAGTTTTCATAAGGTAATAGGTACGAGAGTAATCATTTACATTTGGGAAACTGGAAACACTGACGTTGCTAGGTGCCATCTGACATATCCAGGATAAGGTTTAGTATTTTAGTAAATATACGTACGCAGAATGTACTGTGTTATTAGGATAAGGTTGTGGGAGGCTATGGAAGAATTTGGAATCCCGCACAAGCTAATTAGACTGTGTAAGGCATGCCTGGAGGGGATAAAATGCTGTGTCAAAATTGAGTGTAGCCAAACATTTTCTTTCAACAGAGGATTAAAACAGGGAGATGCTTTGTCGCCAGTACTGTTAAACCTTGCACTGGAGAAAGCCGTAAGAACAGTATCAGTTGACGCAGAGGTTTTTGGTCTACGCGGATGATATGGGCGCGATAGGAGAAAACACAGTCAGTGTGAAGAAAAACTTCATAAAGATAGAAAAAGAAGCTCAGAGAATAGGCCTCCGAATAAATGAAGGAAAGACCAAATACATGCATGTCTCCCGCAACCCCGCCCGAGACAGAATCAGGCAGAACGTCACCATGGATGACTATAATTTTGAGCAAGTGCGAGTTTTCAAGTACCTGGGTGCAGTGATAACGGCAAACAATAATATGCAGGAAGAGGTTAAACAGCGCATTACACAAGCAAATAAATATACATTTGCGATACAGACCTTGCTCAAGTCAAAATTTATCACTAGAAAGGCAAAAACCGAAATTTATCGAACAATAATACGACCAGTAGCAATCTACGCCAGTGAAACATGGACCCTGATAGTCCACGATACGGAACTGCTAAGAAGGTTTGAGAGAAAAATCCTGCGCATAATATATGGCCCATACCGAGACCTTGAAACAGGCCGTCACAGAATGAGAAGCAACATAGAGCTTGCGCAAATATATCAAAGCTCTGACATCATTCAAGAAATAAAGTCCAGAAGACTACGATGGGCAGCTCATATACAAAGGAGTCAAAACGATTGACTAATAAAACGGGTATGGGAGGAAGCACCACAAGGAAAAAGACCACTGGGAAGACCTAGGCTTAGATGGAGAAATAACATCCACAAGGATCTAGCTATCCTTGAAGTTGACCAGCAAGAATGGAGGGAGCTGACACAAACCGTTCCAGTTGGAGGCAGATAGTCGAGGCAGCCAAGACCCACCCTGGGTTGTAGTGGTACGGAGTCAGTCAGTCAGTCAGAATGTTTTGACCTACAAATGTTGCTTGTACTGTTTACAGTAACTTCAACATTTCATCTGCTGCCAAAAAATGGAAATAACTCTTAGAGATTTTCGTGCAATTGTTTTTTCATTGTCATTCTCAATTTTTACTGTTATATTTACAAATTACAGTATTCTAAACAAAATATATACACAAAGTACCTTCGCGCCAGCAGTTTCGCAGCCCTATGACAGCGGCAAAGACATCAGCAACAGCTGAGTTAGCATATATAAGCTGTAACGGTTTATAATAACTGCTAATATACTGGTATGTAAGCTAGCCCACCATTGCAACCTTAAACTGCCTTACCTCAGCTTAATAATTGCATGAGCTTACAAATGTTTTTCAGCTTGTTGTTATTTGTTATTTATTATGGTTTATTGATGACTTAAGGAAAAATTTGACATAAAAACTCTTAGTGTTATAAGGAACCTAAGTTTAATGTAAGATTTCTCGCTGTATTCATCATATATATTACTATTTATTATTAACCGACTTCTAAAAGAAGGAGGTTCTCAATTCGTCGACTATATAATTTTTTTATGTATGTACACGGATTATTCCGGAACAGCGTAACCGATTTGAATGAAATTTTTAACGTTAAGTTCAGGAGGTTGCTGCGGTGATCCCATATTTTTTTGAACGAAACTGGTTCAGTAAAATCTAAGGTGACGCTGACAATATAGCGGCCAAAAAAATTAACTTTGTCAGATTTTCTCCAAAATTGGTATGGGGGAATTTTCGGAGTCGTACACAACGAATCTAAAATTATTTTTTAAAAATTAAATATGGCGGATCCAGTATGGCGGACCAAATATCAATTTTGTCCGATTTTCTCTGAAATTGGTACGAAGGAGTTTTCGGGGACGCACATAACGAATCTGAAATTATTTTTCAAAAATTCAATACGACGGATCCAATATGGCGGACGAAATAATCCATTTGGTCCGATTTTCTCCAAAATTTGTATGGGATAGTTTTTGGGGTCCCCATAACAAATCTAAAATTATTTTTTAAAAATTCAATATTGCGTATCCAATATGGCGGATAAAAGTTAATTTTGTACGATTCTTTTCAAAACTGATATAGGAAAGCTTTACACATTACGAATCTGAAAGTATTTTTAAAAAATTAAATATTGCGAATCCAAGATGACAGATTAAAGATTCTATATCTCTCGATTCTGTCTAAAATCAGTATTGGGGGATTTTTGTTAGTGTTAATTGCGAATTTAAAATGTTTTTTGAAAAATTCAATCTAGTTGATTCCATATGGCGTCCTAAAAATTTTACATTTTTCGATTTTCTCCAAATCTGATATAGGGGGTTCTTGAAGGTGTAAATTATGAATTTAAAAGTATTTTTTCAGGATTCAATATTGCAAATCTAATATAACGGACTAAAAATTCTACATTTTTCTATTTTATTCAGAGGTGGGAGTAAATCGTTTTTGTGGATGTAAATTATTTTAGGAAAATGTCAGATGCAATATGACGTCTAGAAATTTTAAATTTCCGGATTTCATCCAAAATTGTATCAATTTTGGGGGCTTGAAGGGTTTAGATTTAGATTAAATTAAGACGTTAAAAGTATATAGCATTCAATATGGTGAAAATGGGTTGAAAATTTTACCTTACTCGCATTTTTTCAGATTTGGTATTAGGCGGTTTTCGGAGTCGTGTATTACGAATATGAAGTTAATTTTTTACAACTATTAAGTTGATAAGATACAATATGAGGGACTGAAAATTTTTCATTTTCCGATTTTGTCTAAAATTGGCATTGCGGGGTTCTTGGGGCGCATACAAACTCAATATGTAGTATAAAATATATCGGGGTAAAAAATTTACATCTCAAAATCTTTAAATATATATAAAAATAGATAAAATATATAAATAGTAGATTTAAACTAAATATCTGTTTCACATAATTTCACTGGTATTTGAAAAACTCTAAGAATCAAAGAGTTTTTAGTGGTTCATTTTAGAGTGATTTACAACTCTGGACAAATGAGTATTTTTTGCCACCTTGGAATCACTGCGATGTACACTAATCTCGATTAGTACTTAGTTCAAAACTTCAATAGTACATCGCAATCTTGTGGAGAGGAGTGAAATTACGCAAAAAGTCAGCTATGTTTGGTTATACGAAGTATACAATGCCATCTTCTAGCAAGTAGAAGAGTTACAATATGTTCTGAAAAAGTTATATTGCTTTATCGCTTGTCCGACAGATTAAAATACTTTCGAGTTTTCGAAAATTTTCTAGGCGCCGAGGACGCATGTTATAAAAATTGGACAGATTCAAAGTTTGAATTCGAAGTGATAAGTGCGGTGTGAAAACCGAAATATAATGCAACTAATGCGTCTTGTGAGTACAGTTTCTTAGTGAAAATGCAGTGTATTTAAATATTAATGTTTAATTTAATCAAAGGTTTTTTAAAGATAAATCCAATGCATTTTATTTCCTCAAAACTTCAGCTCCTATTATTATTAATTGGCATTACTCTGTTTTGAATTTATGTCCCCTTTATGTAGATATGTATAAATATGGAAAGAAATGGAAGATAAAGTACAGAACATTTAAAGATCGGGATATCAATATTTTTAAATGAAATCAGTCAATAAGGCGATGTATTATATTTGCAATGAAACTATATCAATAATCAAAGAATTCAATATAAAACGTCATTATGAAACTATACTGCTAGAAAAATATGAATTTTTCATACGCGAGTTGGAACCCCAGCACTTGTGGTTTAAGAAAGTAAATGTTGAACAAAAAGTAGCAACTCCCACGTGGCTCATTTATTTTTGCCTGATTGTAGCAGAAGAAGAATTGTGTTCGGAAAAAGCTGATTTATTTAAAAACATTAGTTTGTCAGCAAACACTGTGACTTGAAGAATAGATGATATAAGATCTGGTGTTTTTTTTTTATTCAGGGGAGCGAATGAAATGTATGAATGTTCTTAACGTTCCTAGCTTTTACGACACGATTTGAGAAAATATTTTTAAAGGAGTTGAAAATGCTGTTCAGAGAAACAATCTTTCGCAGAAAAACTGGAAGTGTATCCAGTACTCATGGTGGAAAAAACAAAGGTATTATTGCTCTCATATCAAGAGACGTAGGAAATGACAATGGTTCAAAACCATCTATCAACAGTCTTTGCGCGGGAAATACTTGGATATTTCAGAAGTTGTAAAACTAGTCATTATATCAGATCATATCCTCAAGATTATTAAAGGGATTTGAGAAAATAATGTTCAGTATTATACTACAGTACATTGGTTTGGCAGGACAAGGGACGATAGCAAAAGAAATGGATGGAAGCTAGTCAAAATGTCAACCCCACCTGCACGTGTGGTGATAAACACCACCCAGTGCCCTCTGCTAGATAACAGACGGGGCTCTGGTGACCAAGTCACAGCGGTATAACTGTTTAACTAGAAATCAAGGAAATGTGATCTCTCTTCTCTTCATCCCACTACCAACACGTATTGGCCAGCGTGGTAGTGTACGGCTAAAAACCTCGTAAATCATGAAAATGATACAGAATATGCTACGGCCCTCAGTTCCCGGTGGCCCAGCGGTCCCTGGCTACGGTAGCAGTCAGATTAGACCAAAGGCAGGGGGTGCTAAGAATCACCGGATTAGATCAGGCTACCATGGAAAACGAACTATGGCATATCGCCACTTACAATGTTAGAACACTGTCATCAAAAGGAAAGACCATCGAACTCGAGAACGAGCTACGATATATAAAATGGGACATTCTCGGGATGAGTGAAATAAAAGAAGGGGAGAACATCAAATAACTCTCAAATCCGGAAATCTGCTACACTATATTGGAGTAAATGATGTAACTACGGGTGGAGTAGGCTTTATAATCCACAAACAACACAAGGAAAATATTATAAAGATAGAGAGTATTAGTACTAGGGTTATATATCTCATGCTGAAACTAAACGAGAGACATGCTATCAAAAGCATCCAAGTATATGCACCAACAAGTAGCCAGAATGAAGAAGACATCGAAGACTTCTAGGATGATGTATATAAAGCCATGTACAAAGACAAAGCACATTATACAGTCCTCATCGGTGACTTCAATACCCAACTTGGATTCAAAGAAGATGACGCGGAGATCTCTATGGGACCCTATGGTTATGGAACAAGGAACGATAGGGGTGAAACTTTGCTCAACTTTCTACTACATCACAAACTATATGTTATAAACTCGTTTTTCAAAAAGAGCAAACAACGTAAATGGACCTGGGTGAGCCCAGATGGCAGCACGAAGAACGAAATTGACTTCATAATCACTGACAAAAAGAACAGCATTCATGATGTCACAGTCCTTAACAAAGTGTCAATCGGAAGTGACCACAGGTTAATCAGGGCGAAGATAAGGCTAAATTTAAAGCGAGATCGAGCAAGAATGGTAACTAGGAACCGAAGAAATAAATGGACCTCTATTAAAAACAAGGAATCCTATGAAAAGTTCATAACTTCTGAATTAAAATACATAGAGCTCCTCAAAGAAGACGAACTTGATATAGAGCAAGTAACAGGACAAATAAACTCCACCCTAAAAAATGCTCACACAAAATACGGAATCAAAACAACAAACAAGAACGACAAAATTACAAAATTAAGCAAGAAAAGAACTTGGGGACAGAAACTCAACCAACTCTGAAGAACCAAGAAAGTTAAATAAAGAAATCTAAAGAAATTAGAAAGGATGTCAGGAAATACAATACAGAACATATTTCCCAGGTTATCGAGAATAATAAGAGCCTAAAATTCGTACGCAGAAAACTAGCAGAAAGTACAAATAATGTCTGTAAGTTAAAAAATAAAAGGGGTGCCATCGAAACAAATAGAGAGCAACTGCTGAAGATAGCAGAAGATTTTTACTCCGAACAGTATAAAAGCAATACTATTACTGGCATGAAGAAAAACAAGGCGCATGGGGAAGATGAAGTGATAATTGAAGCCATAAAAGAAGGGGGACCAACATTAACCCGCATTTTACAGACGTTATTTAACGTATGCCTGACAAAGGGCATAACTCCCTCCACGTGGCATATGGCTCTTATTGTAATAATGCATAAGAAAGGGGACATTTCAGACCTGAAAAACTATCGCCCAATCAGTTTGCTCTCACACATGTATAAGTTATTCCTAAAGATAATAACAAATCGACTTACAAATAAATTAGATAGTTATAAACTTTGAGAACAGGCTGGGTTTCGCTCTGGTTATGGAACGAATGCCCACCTACAAGTTCTTAAGTCCCTGACAGAAAAGTGCATAGAATACAATACGCCACTTATTCTTATATTTATTGATTATGAAAAAGCATTTAATACCATAGACCAATATAAAATGCTGAGTGCGCTTGTAGACAGTCGAATCGACCACCGCTACATTTCGTTAATCAAGAACATATACGATACAGCCACAGCCTGTGTCAGACTCAAATACCTTCAGAATGGGACGTGGAGTTCGGCAAAGAGATACAATCTCACCGAAATTGTTTACCACTGTCTTAGAATATATGTACAAGCAGATTTCTTTTGAAGGAAATATGGGAGTAAACATAAACGGGGAGGATCTTAATCACCTAAGATTCGTCGATGACATTGTCCTCATATCGGATAGCACGAATAAAGCAGCAAGAATGTTGGAAAAGCTCTAGAGACTCTCAAGTGATGAAAGTCTAAAAATAAATTGTGAGAAAATTAAATTTATGACCAACCTTGTACTAAACGACAATATCTCAGTAGGAGACCACAAAATCGAACAAGTTACCACCTACAAATACCTAGGACATGAAATCCGTTTAGGCCGAGATAACCAAACATGCGAAAAACTAAGAAGAATAGTGCTGACGTGGACAGCTTTTGGAAAACTGAAAAATATACTTAAATCGAACATCCCTGTTTGCTTGAAGAGAAAGGTGTTTCACCAGTGTATCCTCCCCGTTTTAACATATGGAGCAGAGACGCTAACACTAACAAAGGAAAGCGTAAATAATTTGAGAGTGACACAATTGGCCATGGAAAGATCTTTGCTGGGAGTTAGCATCAGAGATAGAATACCGAATACAGAAATACGACGAAGAAAGGGTTTTGCAGATGCAGTCAGGAGAATTACAACGTTTAAATGTAACTGGGCTGGACATATCGCTAGGAACACGGACAATTGATGGACGAGAAAAATCTTCGAATGGAGACCAAGACAGGAGGCTTACCGAGGAAGAGGCCGCCCGCCTACCAGATGGATTGACGATATAAGGCGCATAGAATCAAACTGGATGCAAGCGGCACGGGACAGAAATAAGTGACAAAACTTACGAGAGGCCTATGTTCAGCAGTGGACAAAATTGGGCTGATTGATGATGATGATGATGACATTGGCTTAGCTGCTGAAAAGTTCTAAATTTTTTTTGAGTTATTAGTTATTATTCTTTTTTCTTGAATGAAAGGAATCGTCCTCTGGCTGAGTTGTTATAGAAGTTGTCACTTTGTACACATATAACTAAACACATAAAAGACCTCATTTTAAAATTACAAGGAGAAAATCAGCTTCTGCCAAATTTATCAACTCATGGTAAGTTATTTCGACATAAAATTATGTTATCTCAATTGAACACAGAATGTTTCATGCATTTTAATACATTTTATATTTTACATGTTATCAAAATGACGGATCGGATTGATAATGCTTGTTGGCCAGTTTTGGTTCGCAGTTCTTAGTTAGAAGGCCGCTAATTTATACAATACATTTTTTAAGAGTCTAATGTGATTCAACCCGTACATTGTCGAATATGCATTCTTCAAAATATCTCATAACAGTCTTGGAAACTTCAACAAAACTCAAACATTTTCTTGAAATTTTGGAATTTGCAGTATAAGATCCAATTTAATGTTTGTTTGAAGGTTGTAGACAATGTTGAAGATTGATTAATGTTTCAATGTAAATTGACTATGAAAAAGTTCAAATAGCTTCGGTCACAAGAGTTCGTAAAACATTCAATACGTTAAAAATCAAAGAGCCGAATCAAGCACTGCAATATATACAAAACTGAGAGGAAATTTTGCCAAACTGATCATCCTAACGATTTACAAAAGTTGTCATTATTACAATTTAGCCAGAAAATTGTTATTTTAGACGGCGATGATCAATTCTTTGTTAGGTTCCATTGTGATGCTAATAAACCTTGTGGAAAGCCGAACTCCTAAAATGTTGGTATTAAATGATTTTGTAATATTAGTTTTTTTACAATAAATACGAATGACTGAATTTGGCTTGAATCAAACCATATAACCTAATAAATAACTTCGTCATATACCAATATTCATACAAATATATGTATAGAATTAAATTATTGTTAGACATTTAAGATAAATGATTAAAATAAACAGTAAGAAGCAATATATAAAATTAAATTATAAATATTAGTTTGCCTTAGTTAAAATTCGTCAAATGTATGCATAAAAATCAAATGAAAACTGTGCGTGTATCCGCCACTGAATACTTTCATAAATAATTTTTCCCCTTAGTATTGTAAGCCCTTTTATTTCCGTAATTATATACGACAGAAAAAATCCCGACCCTTCCTCGTGCATAGAAAAATTGTCAAATTGCGTTTTTTCTTATTATTTTGTGAAATAATATCCGTCTTTTAAGAAAATCTATATTTCTTGTGGTTTTGTGAAGAATTTTAAGTTTAATTTAATGTTATTAATAAATGGATAATTAAGGTATTTAAACATAGTTTATTTAGAAAAATGCATAATCTAATTTACCCAATTTAATAACAAGAAACAAACGTAGCAAAAACTGAGATTTAATGCCGTAGTTTCACTACTGGTTTTTGAGAATAGAAGTATACTTAATGATCTGACAAGGAACTGCTGCACAATCATATCAGGAATACTCCGGGTATACACAGAAACGCGAAACCAATTATACCTGTTCCAACTACTTTTGGTATCAGGGAGCTAAAGTAGTTATTTGCAAGCAAAATTATGAAATACTAAAGAGAAAATTCTGGAATGAGGTGTGCCAATGAACATATCTTAAACCTAATACACTACTTACTAGAGAGTTTATTTTTCCTAAGGAGACTGCAGCAAAGACATTTTGAAGATATGGTATCACCTGAAGCAGTTAAATAAGTTCGGGTAACGAGACTACTTGGCTTCGCAAAAGCCATCGGCCTTAAATGACTTGAGGTCATGGTAGAACATACAGGATCCTATGAAACTGAAGTATCGAAGGTCAAATATCACCAATCTTATTAATTAAATCCTAAAATGAATTTTCTCGAAGAAGTCACAGTTTAAAAATAAAAGCTTTAGTTCATTTATATAGAATTCAAATTTTAACTGGACTCAAGAGATATGACGTCATTTTTGATAAATAATTGGTCATAAGCAGTCACTCAATATATATATATATATATATATATATATATATATATATATATATATATATATATATATATATATATATATATATATATATATGAAGTAAAATGCGAACAGTAAATTTAAACATCATATCCTCTCCGTGTTAGAGGTTGCACAATTTAAATAAATTGCAACAGAACACAATTTATCCTCCTCCACCATCGAGATGATGGCCTACCTGTACCACCATATCAAAAAAAAGTCAAAACTTATCCTCTCTGCTACAATGATACGGCAGAGGTATATGTTTCGTCTCTACTAGACTCATCAGGCACCTATTTGTTCAAGGGACAGATCGGAAGGAAGTATGCAACACTGAACGTGGCTTCGCCGACGTCTCGCCGGATGGCGTATATATGTTTATGCGGCTTTCACGGATTCCTCCGTATGAGATGCAATAGCAGTGTATATGTCCACATCCACTGTTAATATTTTAGTTCATCTATACACGGAGTTGCATATAGTTGTACGTTTGCTGAATGTGATATCAGCACTAAAACGGTATAGTGTCGATATATCCATTGCTATTGCATCTCATACGGAGGAATCCGCATAAACATATAAACGCCATCCGGCGAGGGGTCGGCGAAGCCGCATTCGGTGTTACATACTTCTTTCGGATCTATCCTTTACACAAACAGGTTCATGTCGGTACCCTGGCGAGTCTAGTAGAGACGAAACATGTACCTCTGCCGTATCAGTGTAGCGGGGAGAGTAAGTTTTGACTTTCTTCTGGATATGGTGGTACACGTAAACCATCACCTCGATGGTGATGGAATAGGATAAATTATGTTCTGTACCAATTTATTCAAGTTGTGCAACCTCTAACACGGAAAGGATATGATGGAATGAAGTTTACATTTACTGTTCGCATTCTACTTCATCTATACACGGAGTTGCATATTGTTGTACGTTTGCTGAATGTGATTTCAGCACTACAACGGCATAATGTGGATATATCCACTGCTGCTGCATATATATTTGTAACATTCTCTTGAGTATAGGTTTTTCCATTAGAGAAGCAGAGGACAACAATTTTTCCGACGTTTCGCTCTACATAGTGAACTTCTTCAAAGATCTGGTATATTTATTTTGAATCTATAAAATTACAAATTTTTTTAATAAAAATATATTATAGTAATTATCCTACATATACATTACATTTACATTTCTAATTTAAAATTTAATTAAAGTTAATCAAAATAAAACAGATTTCACAACAGTCTTAAAGTTTAAAATTTAAAACAATACACAGGTTAAAATAGTGAAAATTATAAAATAGTATATACCTTGAAAGTAGCTTTGTGTGTATGTTAAAAATAAATTCAATTATTATATTTGGTATGCAATTGATATGGATAAATTACTATTTTTCATAATCATTGTGATATATGTTCATTAAAAAAATTTGTAATTTTGTAGATTCAAAATAAATATACCAGATCTTTGAAGAAGCTCACTATGCAGAGCGAAACGTCAGAAAAATTTTTTTTGGAAATTAAAAATATAATAACTTAATTCTTCATCCAAAATGGCATATTTTTTCTTTTATTAGAGTGCGTAGATTTTTAACTAGAATATATTTTCGAAAAACAAAAATAACTTGATGAAAAATTTATTAAAAATAACGCTTTGGGTCTCATTTTAAGGCTTACGCAAGCTATCTAAGTTGTACTTGATTTCAGGAGTTTTTTGTTTCTGTTCTTCAGTGCCTTCTTTACTTTTTAGGCGGAAGGGCAGTATTTTGGCTTTAACCTGGTGGTGATCACTTCCACACGCGATTTCCCTATAGGCTCGCACATCTTGAATTTTAAGCCTGACGCGCTATTACATAATCTATGGCGGATTTCAAATTTCTTGTTTGTTGTACACAGGTAAACTTATGTTGTGGTGTTGATAAAAGCCATTTAGGATGCGAAGTCCATTTTTGTCCCACGTATTAATTAGTCTGTCGCCATTGTCGTTCAATATATCTTCTCCGAATCGTCCTACTATTTTATCATTAACTTTTTTTCCAGTTCTTGCATTTAGGTCTCCTAATAAAAGTAGCTCCCTGGAGGTCCCTATTTTTGAGATTTCATATGATAGTTGTTCGAAAAACTCTTCTGTCTTCCTTACTAAAGCGTCCTCGTTTACACCGTATACTCCCATAATAGTGACTTTATTTCCGTGCAAGTTTAGATTTACTTTTATGATGCGTTGGTTTATTAGTTCTCAAGATGTTATGCTTCGTCGTAGACTTTTTCGGATAAGTATAGACACTCCTTGTTGGGCTCTTTTATCCTTTGGTATTCCCGAAAAGAGATGATCATATTCGCCTAGGTTTTCTGACCCTTGTCCTTTCTTTTTTGTCTCGTTTAATACTAGGGTCTCTAGGTTGGCCTTTTTTGTTTCTGAAATTATGTCGTTAATTTTTTGGGATAGGCCTTGGACGTTCCAAGTGCCAATATTCATAGCCGTTTTCTAAGCGTAAGTCCTCTTCGTTTCTTCATCCCATTCCGAGGCTGGTTACTGAAAGTTTTAACCTTTATTGTCTTTCACGAGTGCCGAGGGGTTAACCCGATGCCTCAACCCCCAACCTGGAGGACCAGAACTTTGATTTTGGAGTGTCTCTCTCCTAGACGGGTTGCCATCTCTACGGCTTTAGAAGACCTATCTTCCCTCTTCAACCGTCATCCTGGGCAAGGAGCCCTCATAGGGTGCGATCAGCCGGACCAGCTGAACCCTGATTTTTTTACGAAGTTGTTACTCCTCCCCTCCTCCTTTCCCTGAAATGGACCCCAGGCTTGGGACTGGTGTAGCGGAGTTCATTTACTATCAACTAGTATTTTTTTATTTGGAAACCTTTTTACTCAGTTTTTTCTGATTTATAAATAAATTTTATCAATATCGACAATACAGTGTGTTGCAAAACAATAAAGGCTACAATAGGTGGTTTAGTTTGTTAAGTTAAAATATATTTGGCTCAGGTTTTTGATATCTTGCTTGTCATTGATTGCTTGTTTTTCTTTTTTTATATGTAGCATTTCCTTTATTTAAAGTTTATTGTAGTTTCTTTCCTGGGTTAGAATCTTTGTATTTGAAAAATCAAATTCATGTTTAAAATTTGTCTCATGTTTATGTAATGCTATCGTTGCGTTTTTTGTGTATTTATGTCCGTTCAATCTGCTGTCTAGATATTCTGTTGTCATTCCAATATATTTCTGTGGACAATGGGCAATTTAGACATGGTACGCAATATCATACATAAATTCATTGTCAAAAAAAGTTGCACACATCCTCAAACAGCACGATATTATAGTTTGTCAAAAACATACAACCACTTGTCACCACTATTTACAAAGTTAAAAAGTAAGGTGACCCATAAAAAGAAATGTAACGTTATCTATTCCATTCGCTCGTAGACGCCATACAGTGAGCTTTGAAAATGGCGAATGAGATTTCACCGAAACGTCAGCTGCCTTACAGTCCTGGGAGGGACTCAGCATATACACTGGATGCCTGAAAACCTTCGATTACACATCACACCCGTGAGAATATCCGACATAACATACATATATATATATATATATATATATATATATATATATATATATATATATATATATATATATATATATATATATATATTTATATATACAGGTGTGGAAGATACAAAACAGAACCTCTAAAAAAGGCAATGTAACAGAAAGCGACGGACAACCTGTTTAGCCATGTTGAAGAAGTGTAATAAAGCGTACTGTTGTATCGTAGCTTGATTTCTGGTTTCCAGCAAAGATGGTTAGCGGGGTCGTCAAAACACATTGGGTTGAAAGCACGGATTTAATATTAAAAATAAGAATCGGATCCAACATAGCAGACTGAATCTTTAAAATCATGAAAATAATTTCGAAAAACGTCTAATGTGGTTCAATAGCTATTAAATATGCAGTTTCGAAACAAAATAAAAAGAATAATTGTATTTCCATGAATAAAATATTGCGCTTGAGTCCAAGGTGCATTTTAAAAATAATACTATAATAATAAATACATGGATATCGATAAGTTAAAAAGGCAAAAGTACTTTTTCCTCTATGCTTAGGACTTCTTAACAAATACCAATGCAAATAATTTGTAAGTAATATAATATTTATTGATTCACACAAATGAATAAATAATACGACTGTAATAAAAATAATAAAAAGACCTTTTTAATCAATGCCTTTTTTGTTAATAGCTCTTTTCTCATTCTCCAATACGTACGAATTGTTGTCCGAATCCTTACGATGTCAAAAAACAGTGTAAGGATCCATTGACGCCAAAAGTTTTGGAACACAGCCTCCATATTTTTCTCGAGAAAATTTTCGGGCAAAGTCTAGGCGATAGTTTCTTATTACCGTTGATTTTTCTGCATCTTTAGATAGTTTACCTATCGGTAATATTGCAAATGCTATGATGTCTGGTCATTGGAGTAAGTAATTTGTGGATTCCTGTTGATGCATAAAAAACGTCATTTGTTTATAACAAAATGAATGAATGATGGGCACATGGCATTATGACATTTGAGCTCCATTATTCGCGGTACATCGGTTTAAAAAAATGATCAAAATCGCTCCATTAGAAGCCGAGAAAATTAAAATTTTTTTCAGATATGTATTTTGAACCTTCGATTTCAATTTTAAAATGAGAGCTCCCCTCCCCTCTTTTTTTTTTCATGCGCGTGTGTGATTTATTTTCATTTTTTATTAAAGTTTCCGATAACATAAACATTTAAATATTTGTATCAAAAAAGAACTCGGCAAGACAAATTTTTGATTCAAGAATCAGGTCTGTATTGCTTATGAATTCATGGTAACAGGCTGTCAACTTTGACAGTTTGTATCTCGGAAACCAATTGACGGATTTAAAATTTTTTTTCACGAAAAGAAGCGTCTTTCCAAGTAATTTCAAACCATATATTGCAAAAAAAATCCTATGAAAATCCGCCGAGAAAATCTATTTGTTTATAAACAAAAATATCAATAATGTCTTTAAACAGTTCCCGAGGGCGTCCAAACCATCCAATTTTGACTCTGAAAAAAGCGTTGGAAAACTTGAGTTCCCTACTATATGTCGAAAATAAATAAATACGTTAACGTGATATTTTGGGCTCAGACAAACTTGAAAAATGGTCAATTTTTGTAAACGAAATCGAATTGCAAAATTATTGTGCAAAAACTATCGATTCAATCCTAACGAATTTTAGCGTGTTATTTTCTCATGGCATAAAGTTTTCTTTACTCTAATACTCAGAGAAATTAAAATGGTCGAAAAAAATTGATTAAAAAACTGCTTTTTTACTTTTTTTTTTAATTATTGCTATTTTGCAATGAGGAAAATATATTTTGAGATTTTCGACCAACCCTATCCTATGGAAAATTTAATTAGGAAATTTTTCTTTCTTCTCAACTTTCCTCTAAAATGAATACCCTCAATGTTACACGAGAAAAATTTGAAAAAAAAACCGTTTTTTTACGTTAATTTTATATTTTTATTAATAAGAACAATGTTGCCCAACCTTTTGAAATGACGCATATCAAAATTATGGTTTTTCAGGTTATTCTGAAGGCTCTCATGCAAAAATCTCCATTTTCCATTTCACAGCCACCTAGAAACAGATAAGCCCTGGTCTATCAAGGCAAAGGAAGTACCACAGCATTACAATGGTTAAATTGGGAAAGAAAAAGTGAATCGCAGAGCGGTTTTCGGACTTCTCTGAACTATAAATAAGTTTAAAAATATCATAAGATATATGTAACTTAGCTGTAATACGTTGTTTGAATATTAAGCCCAAACTCTTACTGAAGTCAGAAAAGGGTAAAATTATCTTGTTGATTTTTAGTTTAATATTATTTTTAATGAATTTTACTTCACTTTTCCAATTTCCAGAAATGATGACGGGTGATTTAGAAGGATTAATTTTAAGTAAATGGTCGGAAGTAACTGTATGAATCAGATTCAAGTCAGCGACTAGACGATTTCTAAAAGGATAATATAATTGAATCTCGATTGCATAGAAGGGAAAGTTACATTTCTGAAGAGACATAAAATTTAGAAGAACACAAGGGATATAATAGGGGACCCAACATATTGCCCTGTGGCACTCCAGCCTTCATAAACAAAGACTTCGAATATTGTTTATTTTAAATGATTTGTTAAATTCGATCATAAAAAATAATTTATAAATTTAAAAGCATCTTCGCTAAAGCATACATAATGGGGAGCAGAGCTGAGAATCTTTTGATTCAGCATATCAGAGGCCTTACTACCTAACTGCTTTGTTGGTTGATCTAAAAATCATCTTCCTTATTTTTGCATTATCTTTTTGAAACTATAGACAAAGTAGGAAGAATACTTACCCATCTTAAGTGGTCATAGTCGGTTGGACTGTTTATTTTTGGTAGAAAAATTGCCTAAGCTTGCATTCATTGCATAGGAAAATGGGACGGTAAAATACACTTATTGGCGATATGTGTTCCTTACCACACAAATAGAAGTATAAAACCCAAACATATTTTTGAAAACGTTATTATTATAAAAATTCGACACCTCCAAATTTGAATTATCATTAATATCAACAGAATTTATGAAAAAGTTGTTGGTATTATCTGGATTGATTAAATTTGACGCTAAATAATAATTTGTTTGATTTTAAAAATTTGGTTTTGCAATTCTCTCCACTTTCCCTGTATTCAGATTTTTGAAATCTTAGGTGCAAATGGGCTTTTTTTTAATTTTAGAAACAAAGTGGTATATTTTCTAGGATTTTACTAAGCTTTACTTCAGTTATTGCAAACTATAATCCTAGTTTTGAAGCTTTATAGCAGAACATGAATTATCTTACGTTTCTAAAGCTCTGCCACCTTTAATAGAAATGCTTCATATTTCCTTGAAACCAACTGTTTCTGCTGGCGAATGTGTTGTGTTTGACTCTGCTCACAAGAGGGTATTAAAACATCCGAGAGCAGTCCAGTTCCGAAGTGTTCAGTTAGCAGAGCCCATCTTTTAGTGACTGCAGCCGGATTGCAAGTACTCACAAACAGATAAGTAACTATATTGTTTGAGTTTATAACAGAAAGAAACATAAAATCGTATGATTGCAATTTTCATTGAAAAACTATGTCATTTTTGCTTTATTATTTATAACTAGAGCTAATATATCTTAAGCATTTTTGCTCTATTAGTTACAATTACAGCTAAAATATCTATTTCGTTTTTTCTCGATTATTTTTACCTACAGCTAACAAGTAATTTTATTAAAAAACTTTAGTACAAGTATCTTGAATTTTAATTGGATAATCCGAAGGGTTTATCTAAGTCTTTTCCAGCGTACTACTTTAACATTTTTTTGCTACAGTTGGCGCCTTAAATTTGAAATTTCGGTAAGAGTAACTTCAGGAAGTGTTGTTTTTACATTTTCTAGCATATGGATCATATAAACCCCGCCCAGATATAACTACCACTACAGCTAACAGTCTCAGGCACCGTGGATTTTTTAAAAGAATGAAACTTAACAGTTTTACCTAATCCTCTCTTTAATCACTTATAGACCACTCAATGAGTAAGTGATTAATTCATAAGTGTTTATGGGTTCACGATATGAAGTTTTAATCTCCATAATCTTTAATAGTGATACCACAAGCTTCGAACACACAGTTACAAGCATAGTTTTGATTTTTGTTAGATCAAATATATAAAATAACAAAACTTTTTAAATGCTTTATTACTTAAACAATAATTAACAGGCAATAAAAATTCATATAACTAAAAGCTATTATAGGTCTATTTGAACTTAACATTTATTATGCTCATATAATTCGTTAGTCTAATTAGGGGACATAACTGATAGAAACGTGTAGGCCAATTTTACTCTCTGAAACAAAAGAATAGTTTATTTAGGAGCAAAACATAACTTAATAGTAATATCAAAGCAAATATTTTTCAATATTGTTTATCAAATAGCAAGAATGAAGTTTATTCAAAAATTTAACACTGGATTGTATAAAAGTTGTTTATACTGGGTGGAAACTTCAACTGGAACAAATGTTTAAACAAAAATCATTATATTGAAAAATCAAAAAAACCCGAGTTATAAGCCGGTAGAGTATTACTTCTTCATATTCAAAGATAATGTTGAAGCTGTCCTCTTTGTCAAACAATTTACATGTTGGTTATTTATTATAAATATCCATTGTGTGTAAAGCTGCAGTGGCCTTATATCAGTACTGACACTAGCCTAATATTCTCTCTACCTAAGTGCAAGAAAATGCAGCTTAGTGTATCGGATGATATGTTCAGTAATAGTTTCTTTTACATCTGGTGTTGTTTTGTAGAATTCTCTAAAAATTCCTACAATTTGAAATTTACAATATTTGTTGGAAAAATTTAATTAAATGAGAAATCAAAACGCATTTGCTCTAAAATCAGTAATATGAAATCCTACCGACTGCGCTAATTAAATAACATTTTCTTTATATTTAGAAAATTTTGGAAACATTTAGCCTTTTTTTTTCTAAACAAAAGCTTAAGTAAAAATAAAATTAATATCTTACTTTATGTGTAATATGTTCCCTAAAATCTTCAATAATAGCATGTTTATTTCATTCCAAACGTTTGCCTTACGTAACCTATAAAAAGTTTAGCGGATTATGATCTATGATCTAGCCGATCGCTCAAACCCATTTGTGCTGATTCTCAATCTTGTTGATATCTTATTTCATCGTCAGGCAAGTCTGGCTCAACCTGATTAGGAAACAGGGTCATTAGAGCTTTCGAAAAATATCGACCCTACAACCTTGTCAATAATTATGTCGACCAAATTTACAGTTCTAAACTGTACCGATTTTTTCCGTAAAATGTCTCACATTTTTACATCTGAACTTAATCCAGTTAAAATTCCACCAAGTATATACTAAGTGTAAATAATGGAAATTATAATTTGTTAATCAAAAAAGAAAACAGAATGATTAGTTGACTAAAGGCTTTGATTTTTACTCAGTACACAATAATTATTATAAATCAATAAATATTACCGAAACCGCAGCATCAATTGTCAGTGGCCCAAAAGGTCCAATGGACAAAACCAGTGGTCGCCGACATCTTATCATCATGAGGAAAATTAGTATCTTCGATTGAGAACTCTGTTCATACCACTTACTTCTATATAAAGAATCTTGTAATCCTTGAGAACTCTTAAAAATAAAGCGATTTAAATTAATGTGTTGTATAATAAGAAAGATGAAGATCGAAAATTTCTATTTTTTGTGCGAATATTTTTGAAAAGTGTCAAATTTTTTTAAAATTTTTTAGTGGTAATCTATTTAATCCTCTTTAACAGACTTTTACACTAGAATTAAACAATATTTAACATTTTAGTATCTATAGAGCGTTAAATTTAGTTGAACTTTTCAGCATGTTCTCGAGCATGGTTTCCAATGGTGTGATAATAGCCCCCAGTGGGCACTGAGGCTATTCAATGAGATCACTGTGGGTCAATGAGCAATTGGGGGACGTTCAGGTGGTCAAAATGGACAGTAGCGTATTAATAAAATTAATAATATGTACCTCAAAATATTGCGGAAGTAATAAAATTTTTCAAAGAAAGTTAAAAAATTTAAAATATTTAAAAGACAAAAATTATTCAAAGATTATAGGCGGGATTAAAATTAATTTTATTTTAAAATATATAAATAAATAAATAAAACATCTCCAAAAATTATGTAAATATTCACATTAATATTCCACAACAGAATTTTTTTTATTAAAATTAAAATTTTTAAATCAAATTATTTTCTTTACTTTAGATAAAAAGTCATAAAATTGGAAAATTTATGAAAAAAAAAACGCACACTTCAAGTTGCACCTACTGTAAAATTTCGAATAATAATCTAAAATGTAAAACATGAATCCAAATCACACGTTATGTGAAGTATTTTTGTTCTAGACTGTTACTTTGCTTACGGAGAGCAACGATCGCGCGCTTTTTGGTGAAAAACAAGATTCAGTAAATTCAATCACGTGGACCCTCGATCACCTGAATTTAGCTAAGAAACAAATTAAATTGAAAAAATCTGATTTTCGCCAAAATGTCACGGCAAACTGTATATAAATATGAACAATCTAACTATGAGCTAAAATCATGAGTGAATAACGAGAATTAAAAGAGTTAGTTTAAAGAGCACATTCAGAGTACGGTGAAAAATGTTTTAAATACAGACTAAGTGTATTTCGCAGTCTAGTTAAAATTTAATTCGGAGTTTTCAAATAGGTTAAACAAAATTTGTGCTCGCTCTACGTAACCGCGGCATGTGGGTAAGAGAAAAATATAGGCTATAATTCTAGTCAAAAAATGAGTCTTTGATTGATTTAACTTTGTTGAGTTTAAAGTAGAAAACTATTTAAAGTTGCTCCTTACGTATATTAAATTATTGATTCTCTTTTTGTAAAGTAATATCGCTCGTAGATAAATTTGATAAAATTTAATCTAAAAAGGCCATACGTGTTTTACTGGTAAAGAAAACCGTGGTAGAGAAGTTAAATGCAGTAGTAGGTAATCTAAGACCTCTTCCTGCTTTCCTTTTCAATCTACAGTTGCTCTAGCCCTAGAAAGGTTTGAAAGACTATACAAAGAAAGGATAAACTTAGGCTTAGGCGCTACATTCAGAATTACTCATTTTATAGAGTAACTGAAACTTTAAAGGTTGAGATAAATAATTTTTACAAAAAAAACTAAATAGGTTTTAAAAAAACTGCACTAAAAAGTAATATTTTAAATTGCATTCGGTTTAATAATTGTAAATTTACTCATTTATTGAGCACTTTTCTGAAGACGAAAGAAAATTAAAAAATGAAAGAAAATGCCTCCAAATTGCACAAAGACACTTACAATTAACGTACAAAGAAATGGAACCCAGATCAAAAGCTTTCTCGACACACAATAATGATATAATAATTCAGGTTAAAATTACCAATTCAAAAATCCAAATTTTAAAATCCTTTCACCTATTACAAGTCCAACTTCAAAAAAATGCTAAGTAAAGTCATTAAAAAATGTATCTTACCTCCAATAAAATTTCGTTGGCATTCCAAGCCAGCATGAAAATTTGAACAAGGCACAAAACGAAGAAAAGTACGCTAATAAATATTTTGGTTTTCTAAAAAAGAAAAAAAATATTAGATTTTTTGAAAACTTTAATGCCAACTACATAATTAAAATTGGCAAAGGAAGTTGATAGAATTGTATTTTTTACGGCAGCGTCCGATATGACAGGTTTATTGGGTTAGTGTTTTGATACGTAAAAAGAAAAAAAGTTGCTCTGTGGTTACCCTTCAATCGATAAGTTGCGACCCCTAATGGGGTTACAGTGGTTTTTTTGGGGAACCGCCAGTTATCAATTTTAAAAACTACAAATAAATTTAAACGTAGAAAATAAAAAATTAGTAATTTGTTTAAGCTTAGCAACAGGCAAGATATGCGACGTAATCAATGGACTGCTGGAGCACTCTCCTGTTTTTACGTTTACCTGAACCCAACTGGTCCAAGCTAACCGGATAGTTTGTTTGTTCGCAGCTCGATGAAATGTGTAAGAGTAACAAATTTCGAAACATACAAACTAACGTCTCGCCGGGCTAAGGATAATCATTAAAGCTCTCTTAATTGCATCGCCGTAAAAGACAGCCTTCAAATATTCAGCAGTAAGCTTGAACTTGCATTCAGAAGACCTTCGACAAGATCTGACATCAAAACCAAATTTATTAACTTCAACATTCAAATAATAGTAATGAAAATATTGTTGCTTTTATAAATTATTTTCTTCAAAATAGCTTTACTGTAATAGTTAACAATGCTATTACATTTTATTTTTGTTTACAAAAAGCTTATTTTATTTTTTGAATTAATGAACATTCCGTAAAGATAAGAACAGATCACATAAAACAATTTTAATTTAATATCCTAACGCATTCACCATAGTTATTTATTTGGTGTGATAAGCTTTGACCCTGAACGTAGTTTCTTCAATCGCGCAGCACTGGCGAATGTTTTTATGAGATTTGAACAAATTATATATATATATATATATATATATATATATATATATATATATATCTTCGAACATACACCTGTAGAATTAGCATAATGTCAGAACTAGGGCCTGGTTGTTTGAACGCTGAATAACGTAATAAAATTTTTATTTATATTTGAGAAAGTGTTCATAAATAGTAGATATATAATTTCTTGGTACACACATACCTATTTTATGCTATCCTTTTCTAACTGCATTATTTAAAAGAGTATGATATGATAATCGGTACGTCAATTCTGGTATGAATATATGGTTGCCTGAATTATTATTATTGTTATTTTCAATACCTAAACAATATTTACCAATAAAAATAAGTTTTTAAAACCTCTTTTTGTTAAGAATAATTGTAAACTTCGCATTTATAGTAATTTCTAACACTTAAAAACACCGAAAAAAGTCTCTACAAGCAATTAAACTGAAAGAAAGGATAAGTAAACATGTTTATGTCTGTCAAACATCCAAAAGGCGTCTCCCCCATCGCCTTCAAACAAATCTATTGTTGTTTAAATCTAGGGTATGATCGAAGATGCTAGTTTTTTAGATAATATATAAGAAATGACGGCGTCGTCCCCTAGAATTCTACCAAGATAATTTGAATGGTAAGTTATCCATTTTGAAAACTTATAGATAAAAAAAATACGTTTTTCAACTTATAGGTGAGCGCTACTTCGACATCTTGAGAAATTTGGAAGTGAAATATTTAGATAACTTGCCCCTGGCTGATCATAGAAATTTATTTTATCAATATGATGGGGCACCTCTACTTAATAGTCATTTAAATAACATTTATCTGCAAAACTTGTTTTCTTATCAATGGATAACCAAGAATGGGCCACATCTTTGGCCACCTCACTCCCCCGACCCAACAGTACTTGATTTTTTTATTAAGGAGACAATCAAAAATAAAGTATACAACACCGTATTAACCACTATGAAAGATTGCATGCAGCGCGTCAGAATAGCATTTGAAGAACTTGATCCTCAGTCAATAAAGAGAGCCATTCATGTAAAGTTTCTGTTTAGGTGCGGAAAATGGAAGTTCAAGGGCGTCAAATTGAAAATTTATTCAAATAATTTTTGTAACTTTATTTTACTAACAACTGGTTTATTTATATTTCTTTTAGCTTTTATAGATCCAAAATTCTTGAAATTTTTTATAATCTTTTTAACAGTTGGTAGTGTTAGTTTCTGTTTCTTCGGATATCGAATCGCGAATGTATAGTATGTTCTTGAAATAACTCTATCACATTCTATATAAATAATAAATAACTTTAAATCATCTTCGTGCGAGTAACTTACAATTCTGTAGGTTCTGATTATTTTATTTTCGCCACACCTCACCATCATGGCTAACTAATAACAAAACTTAAAAGCCATATAGTATTTTTACAATAGAAAAATGTTGAATTGCCAATATTTTGAAAACTCCAAATTTATATATATATATATATATATATATATATATATATATATATATATATATATATATATATATATACAAAAGAGAGAGAATGAAACAGAAGTAGACTCTTTCAATAATTTACCTGAAATATTTGAATTAACGCTCCAGCCAACATTAGTGACGTCACACTATATTCCAACAGAAGAATATACTTAATGGAATCATTAAATTCTCCAATCCACCTAAAAATTAAAAAAAAAATCTCCAGATAAATTATCTAACATACGCATTTTAATATATGAAAAATTGCGTAATGGTTAAGGAAAAAATATGCCGAAAGCTTTTCTTTAGTACCGTAGCCAGAGAAGACTAAGCAGAGGATGACACTGGAAGATTAAAAGTTTATTCCGATAAGTAATTCGCCAAAAAAAATAGAGGTCTAGACATCATGCACATGAGCACAATGCATTGATTGATCTATTTTACAAGTAGTGTGTCCACAAAATAAATAGTTACTGACTTACATAATAATGTAGTAAAATAAACTTAATTAGTATACAAATAGGCAACTCCTTCTTCTGCTCTATTAGAGATATTATGTAAATATATAGGTGCAATCTTTTTTATGTACATTATGACATTTCTTCTTCTTCAAGTGCCTTCTCCATTGCCGAGGTTGGCAATCATAATAGCTATTGCAGTTGCCCTAAATAGTTGTTTTGAACTGCATCCAAACCATTCCCTTAGGTTTTTTAGCCATGAAATTCGTCGTCGTCCTACGCCTCTTCTGCCACTTATTTTGCCTTAGATTATGAGCCGTAAGATGCTGTACTTTTCTCCCCGCATAATGTGTCCGAAATATTGCAGTTTTCTTTGTTTTACTGTTATCTCGACTTTCTTTTCTTTCTCCATTCTTCTCAACACTTCGGCGTTCGTAACTCGATCCACCCACGAAATCCTCTGAATTCTTCTATAGGTCCACATTTCAAAAGAGTTAAGTCTTCTCATTGCCTCTCCATTCAGTGTCCATGCTTCCATTCCATAATATAGAACACTATTATATTATTCTTTTGAGTAATTATCAATTGATCAAAGTAAAAAAAGTGAAACTGATAACTTCATGTTCTTTTAAATACGCATTTACTTGTCATTGGGCTGAAGTGATCATGATTACTTCAAGTGATAGAAGTGAAAGTGATAATGACTCAAAAGAATAGCCCTTATATACGTAACATTTAGTCAGTCGTATTTTCAGGGCTAACGTTAGATCTTTGCTGTAGATAACCTTTTTCATTCTAATAAAGTTGGCACGTGCTTTCTCGATTCTGGTTTTTATTTCGACGGTATAGTCATTATTTTCTGTTATTAGGGTCCCCAAGTAAGTATACTTCTTAACTCTTTCTATGTGCTGGCCTCCTACCATTAGGGTTTCATTATTATTGGTGTTGTTCTTACTAATTATCATAAACTTGGTATTTTTCGTGTTAAGAGAGAGTTCATATTCTCCACTAACTTTTAATATTTTATTCATTATCTTTTCTAGGTCTTTCAAACTATCAGCTATTATGACATTTACGAACTCCTAAATTTTGGTAATTATCTACCGAAATTAACCCATCTTCGTCGACTCTTATTTATATTTCAGTCCTAACTTTTTTCCCATTAACATGAACCCCATGCAGGTTGCAATCGACTCTTAGGAATCAATATGATTCACTTTAGAAACCAGTGATTTAAAATAATGCAGTTTATCGAAGAATGGTGGGTCTATTTAAATTTCACCCGGATATGTCAACGCCTGTTAGTTGGCTGATTTCCGATGTTTTTTTCTCAAATTAGGATAGTATGTGAGTTTTTACGATACTGAAATCCAGACCTTATCTGTCGTGTCAAATTCTTCTGGAAATACCATTCTTACGGCAAGTCTCTGACAGGTAGCTGAGCACAGTGTCAAAAGATAGTCATTGCAGCTGCCAGGACTAAGGGCCAAACCATTCACCCTAGAAAAATCTGCACCAACAGGAAACCGAGATAAGAAACACACAAAAGGAAACTAAAAACTTCTTTGAAAAATGTGGGAAAACAAAAAATCCTGATCTAAAATCCGGAAACTCAAGTATCCCAGAAAGGGTGATAGCAGATGAAAATTCATCTCTGTTACAGTGTCGGTTCAAATGCACCAAGCCTGATGGGACATTCAGTACATCAACTGGAAAAACTTATAGCCAGGCTCCTACTGCATTGAAGATGGAAAGTTAACCCAGAAGCAAATCAAACAAACCTAAGTTGGACTTAAGAAAAAATCGGGTGCGAACGGAAGAAAGATCCGCGATTCACGGGCACATCTCAGGCAAGGTTGTTCTTCATGACCAGCGTAGATGAGCAGGCGAAAACCTGGCTGGAGAGTATGGTTCCTCTTCTGAAACCTTGAGAGGGCGCTGTCAGAACTGCTAGGGCTCTGGCTCGGATACCTACTGATATTATAGGAACCAAGAAACTAACAAGGATCCTTTAACTCCTGAAAATCCTCGGCCGCAAAAGTCTCCGAACTTAAATCCTTTTAACCTCTTTTTGTGAACTTCCCTTAAAAATAAAAACACTCAGCCAGTTAACATAGAAGACTTAAAGAGTCACATTACTCAACTCAACTCGGGTAACTACTACAAGAAGTATTCGGCTATATTCAGAATGAATTTATAAATCGCTTAGGTTACTGTTAAAAATAACCTTAAATTTAATGCAATATACATTGCATGATATTCCAGAAGATGGCGCAACTTGTATTGAACGTTTTGTTTCGTATGATATAAGTTGCTAAAAGGACTTAACTTTCTTATGGTGAGGTGTACATGTCTGCCCCATACTGACGGGAACCAATGAGTTCAAAACCGGTCTAGATGACGGACACTAACTATGAGAAAAATGTCCACTTTTTCGTGGTAGTGTCAGAATTTTTTAAACTCAGAATAATGTTGGTGCATTAAATATGTGATAACATTTCTCATATTCAATGAACACCGGCTGTATATTTAACATCACTGTAGGTGATTGAGACAAAGAGTAATTAGTGGACTGTATTTAGGTTGGTTGCGGAGATGAGAAATTATAGAAATAATGAGCAAATACAAAATACGGCGACAGCGTGACACAAATACTAAAATGGCCTACCTTGTAGTCGAAATCACTTCATTAAATTCTTCTTGGTGGCCATCACATAAGCTTCACCATACAGGAACCAGGAATCGGGGACACTGTCACTGTATTTTAAAGTAGTTTTTGAGGCGAGAGTTAATATGTTTGTGAGACAAACGATAAACCTTTTCGATCAAGCGAGGGACGTGCAAGACGTCGAGTACTACACTACAACAATTGCTGTACTACTACAAGACCATGTTACTACTACTCTGTCCCTTTTTACATTTCTCCAAATGCGCGAGGGCCAGTAAAATGTGTCACGTGTAAACGCGAGTAAAATTGTACTAAAAAGTAATGAAACCTAAACAGTCACCTTTAAAAAGTAATGATCCAACTTTAAACTTAATGGACTAAATTAATCTGGAAAAATGTAAATTATAAAATTTAACTCATTACATTAAACGCATATATTAATCGTTTGTGAAATTTACTTCCAGCACATTTGCATTAAATTTAACGCATTACCTTTTTACAGTGTATTTAACACTTATTTAAACATTTTGCATATTACCTAATAAGTTCTTGATGTTTCCTTGCAGCAGCTTTTAATGTATTAAATACCTTGTCTTCTATGTTATTATTTTTTTCTTCGATTTCTGAATAAGGCTTTAAATTTCTAACGTTGTATTGCAATATTTTCAATTCTGCCTTGATGAAAACCTAAATAATATAAAATATTTTTTTAGACAATTATAAATCAATAAATTAGATATTACATCTTGAAAAGTGTTTTAAAATTTGCCCAATGATCGTTATTTATCGGGTTCTATACCGACTCAAATACTATAGTAACGCAGGTGGTTTTTAAACATATATTCATTTACAAAAGTGTTTATACAGACCGTGTTTAATTGCTGTTTAGCATTACATGATGTGAAGAACAATTCGTTTCTTTTTATTGACCCTGCAATTATTAATTAGATGTTTTTTTGATTTCGGTTATAATATTACATCATATATATATATATATATATATATATATATATATATATATATATATATATATATATATATATATATATATATATATATATATATATATGAAGTAAAATGCGAACAGTAAATGCACAATTCTCTCCATCATATCCTTTCTGTGTTAGAGGTTGCACAGTTAGAATAAATTGTTATAGAACGCAATTTGTCCTATTCCACTACCATCGAGATGATGGCTTACCTGTACCACCATACCGAGAAGAAATTCAAAACTTACCCTCCCCGCCACAGTGATACGGCAGAGGTACATGTTTCGTCTCTACTAGACTCATCAGGGTACCCACATGCACCTGGCTGTGCAAAGGACAGATCGGAAGGAAGCATGCAAATACTTAACGCGGCTTCGCGGATGGCGTATATATGTTTATGCGGCTTTCACGGATTCCTCCGTGTGAGATGCAATAGCAGTGGATATATCCACATTATGCCGTTGTAGTGCTGAAATCACATTCAGCAAACGTACAACTATATGCAGCTCCGTGTATAGAATGAAGTAAAATACGAACAGTAAATGCAAACTTGTCTCCATCATATCCTTTTGTTAGCGGTTGCACAGTTAGCCGTGTTCAGTATTTGCATGCTTCCTTCCGATCTATCCTTTGCACCGCCAGATGCATATCGGTACCCTGATGAGTCTAGTAGATACGAAACATGTACCTCTGCCGTATCACTGTGGCGGGGAGGGCAAGTTTTGACTTTCTTCTCGGTATGGTGGTACAGGTAGGCCATCATCTCGATGGTGATGGAATAGGATAAATTTTGTTCCTTAGCAATTTGATCAAACTGTGCAACCTCTAACACGAAAAGGATATGGTTGGAACGCAGTTTGGATTTACTGTTCGTATTTTACTTCATTCACACATGGAGATGCATATAGTGGTACATTTACTGAATTTTATTTCAGCACTACAACGGCATAATGTGGATATATCCACTGCTATTGCATCTCACGCGGAGGAATCCGTATCCGAATATATATATATATATATATATATATATATATATATATATATATATATATATATATATATTAAGTAGTTATGGATATTACTCAGATCATCTGTGTCCATCCCGAAATTTATCGTTTAAAGTGTTCTTTTAATATGGTTGTTCTTTTTTTGTAAATATTTTCTGTGTCTGAAATCTCAACGTTATTAAAGTCGATGTCGATATTATGTAAGTTGTCTATTGAGTTGAGGTCAGTAATTTCTAGATTACAGATACATATACATATATATATATATATATATATATATATATATATATATATATATATATATATATATATATATATATATATATATATTATATATATATATATATATATATATATATATATATATATATCTGTAATCCGGTGTTTTTCCGGTTTTCAATCCGTTCGTCAGTAGAAATATCTTCACGACGTTTCGCCAACATCTCAGTTGGCATTTTCAAGTGATGCTTCCTTGACTGCTGCTCGACTTAGAATGAGCGTGCTGGTCCTCTGACGGCCTTTTTATACTTTGGCGGTTGCGCAGGTTATACCTTCGTTCTGCTCGGTTGGTTTCTCCGCTTCTCTGGGTTTGTACCTCTTCTCGGCCCGCTGTCCTGTTTCTCTGATGTGTTGTTTTTGGTTTGGTTTTGAGTAGAGTTTTCTATGTATTTGAAATATTTTGCGCATCGTCTCTCTTGTTAAAGTTTTTAGTGCTTTCTATTTCGAGAGCTTCTCTGATGATGCGCGTGCTATAGTGTTTTATGGGTGCGATCTGTTTGGTCTCCTGGAAATTTATGGTGTGTCCTGTCTCCTGATGATGTTGGAATAAAGCTGATGTCGTTTGCTTATTATTTATGTTATTTTTATGTTCTTGGACCCTTGTAGAGATTCTATATTATATTTGTTGTATGCAGAGGCTCCTTTAGTTGCAGTGTAAAGTTAATGCAACATATTTCTCTATAGTTTATAAACAATTGATGAAACAGCCATTTTAGCAGGTTTTTTTGCAATATCTAACGAACAAATTATTCGATTTGGATAGGCACAACTTTTGTTTGAAACTTTTTTACTGATACAATCAAATATAATACCGTAAATACCAGCTCTATGTAATCGTATAACTTGAAGAACTGACTACTTAACATTAAAATGTTTTCATGAACAGGGTATAAAAATTTAACCTAAAGTTTTATATAGATTCAAAAATTTAAGCAAAAAATGGGATAGCCTATTTGAAAAAATAAAACATTCATGGAACAATATTTTTTTAAAAACCCTATATATGTGAACTAAACTCCTAAATATAGTTTTGACAAGTATTAAAAATTTTGTCTCAAACATTTTCCGCATTTCTTACCATAAAAGAATGTATAAGAGCCTGTACAGCAAAATTAAAGGCCGTGCTTTGTAATGGATTTGACACTTGATGAAACATTGCCCAAAAATAATATTTATTTTTGTCAAATGGATACCACATTGGAAGGAGAAGAGGTTTCCCCAATAAAAGTCGCTCTTCTTCAGTATACTTCCGATAAAACAAGTAGATCTTGTAGAGTCCTTAAATTATTAAAAAAATTATATTCTAACAGTTTTGATCTACTTTGTATAAATATAAAACCAATCAATATACAAATGGGTGACACAAGATTTTAAACTACTGTTTCTGAAAAAAAAAAATGTTCTAATTAATTAATAAGTCACTGACTGCTGGAAAGCCGAATTTAGGTAAAAAAATACAATCTTGGGAAATGTGCTTACGACAATTAGCTGACAGGTATTTTGGATAGTATAAAGGTATAGGAACAAAACGTATATATTTCTTACCAGGCTTTCAGTAAACTAAAGTTGGTTAACACTTAAAGTGAAAAAAATATAATTTCAATAGTTTTTCGTTTGATATCCGAATTTTCTGAAAATATGAGTGGAACTCTTTAAAACAAGCTTTTGCAGGAATTGGTCGGAGTATTTTTTGCTGAGAAAATCTCAAAAAAAGTAAAAATTCACCAACTGTTAAACAATAGCTGTTCCGAAAATGATCCTACAATTTACGTAAAATTGCGTGAAAATATGGGTAATTGAGTAAAGTGTACAAAATATTTCACATAGATACAAATAATTCTTAACAGATAACTTACAATAATAACACTGGACAACACCAAATGCAGGGGCAGATCGAGCCTCTCTCGTTGGGGGGGGGGGGGTGATATCACAAAAGTACAATATGGCAAGAAAAACAAGGGGTGGGGGAGTGGAAGCAGTATACTCATTCCTAATATAAAAGGCAGAATGGGTTCTATTTTCCTGAACTCAAAGCTCTAGGGAGGGAGGGGGCGATCGCAAGCATACACATTCCTATACTCTATTCAAGAATTAGAGAAAGTAATAAAACTGTTACCGAAACCTCCAACGTACCTGCTCCAGTGCCGCAGGTAACTGAGAACTGCCGTAAATCTAATTATATTTCATTATATTTAAATATATTTTATAAATTTACTGCAACATAAAATTTCTGATAGTTTAATTTAATTTCTGTCAGTGAGCAAAGTACAATTTACAGTTTGTTCTTAGTGTTTTATCTTGTTTTTTTTTTCCTCAACGAAAAACTTATTACGATTAATGTTTATGATGCCTTAAGATATCAATATCTAGATAATAATGTTAGAAGCTCTGTTGAGATGTGTTCCAACATGACAGGAGTTGGAAAATCTACTATGTACAGAATACTGAAGGAGAAAAAACGATTGGAATTGTTAGTACTCCCACGCCACATTCGATCACAGGCAGACGAAAAACCTCATTGGAAGAAGAGATGAAAAGTACATTTAAAAGGGTTATATATATATATATATATATATATATATATATATATATATATATATATATATATATATATATATATATAGAAAATCTGTTCCTATAGTTCGTCCGGAAACTGTCCATTGGAGAAGTAAATATCTCTCTCAAGTAAAAGGTAGATTTGCTAGAAAGAACACAATTAACAAAATTAGTAAGACATTAGTGTGTCCCACTCTTTAATTTTATATATATTTAATTCTAATTAGCCGTAAGTTTTTTATTATTTTATTAGTGTATTTGTGTCTTTTTCTGAAGCGTGTAGAATTATCATGTTTATCTTATTTTTTTGTAAAGTAAATTAAATTAAGATATCAGTACAATAGAAATAAAAATAAGTAGGTAGTAGTGGGAATAGGGGGCTTCTAGTTGACCCCCCCACCACTTTTTTGATTGGTCAGCCAAGAATGACCTTGTTTCTGATTGGCTGCCCAAGTTCGCCCCCTATTCCGATTGGTTTCATAAACTCCGCCTCTTTTTGCTCCACCTCCTACCTCCTTCCTAACCACCACAGTAGTTGGAGGGGAGCTGGTAGCAGTTGGAGGGGAGCTGGTAGCAGTTTGAGGGGAGCTGGTATTTTAAAGGACTGAATCTGAGCGAGCTACATTCATTTACAACTAGTCTTAAGCTTATATAGAAGATTCACCACTAATAAAGAACAGTGTTAAATTAAAAATAAGTGGTAGTTATGAACAGTGATTTGCAAAATGAAATAATCAAATTAGGTAAACAGTTTACTAAACTTCAAAATTCCGAATTAAAGAATGCAATGCTAAGGAAAACACACCCCGAGTGGGCACAGGTATATTATGAGACTGCCTTCCAATACCAATTAGCTGCAGAAGCCTGTTTAAATTATAGAAAAACCCAAAATTTGCCGAAGTTCTTTCATGAAATAAAGAAAATAGGATTCAGTTACTTTTTAAGGATATTGAAGGATTATATAAAAGATCCTGATATATTAAAAGAAATCGTGGAAGAGGAAGAGAGAGATAAAGAGATATTGAGAAACAGGGAGGTTTTAGTGTAGGATTTATTATGGAATTATTAATAAGAGAAATGTATGAAGAGTTTTTGATGTCCGCAGCCTGTTCCGAGTTTTATGCATATGAAGGTCAAGAAAGTGAAGCGCAGAATATTATAGTGTTTTTAAATTATATGGAACATGCGGAATTATGTTTACTAGCAGCTAAATGTTGTAGCGAATATTTAAAAAATAAAAATATAGATATTTTAATATGTAAACTTCAAGAACTAGGATTAAATAATAATATTTCATGTATTAAAACAATGTTAGAAAATAAAACACATAATTTGTAATCAAGTCTTTTATTACATAAAAAAATTGTTGTAAAGGTAATAAACATTTGATAATGCACATACACATGGTATTTTTTGATGATAAAAGCAGCAAGGATCCATTTTCTTTAGGGTGGGTTGTTCATCAATCTCGATAACTGGTTTCATGGAATACTTCTTTACGAAATCTGCCTTTTCTTCCCCTTTTACATAAACATAGTCCACCTTAGCGCTTAAATCTCTTATGATATCTCCACATTTGTGTAATGGTGTAAATCCTTCACACCATTCAATGCAATGGTAATTTTTTATTAACCACAGAGCTTGTTTGTGTAAATAGGATGGTAAATGACCCATCGGAAATGGAGCTTTGAAAATAAAATGACTTGTCTTTTGCCCATCGTACGCTGCTAATTCCTTTACAATAAATTTATTATTTTCAATTTTGAATCCTTGAAGATCTAGAATAAGTTTCATATTTTCAAATATTTGAATTTCTTGATCATTTCTACTTTTAATTGATATTCACTTATTTGTTTTTTTAATTTCTGCAACTGAAGTTGAAAATCTAATACTCGAACTGAAATCTCGTAAGACATTATATAAATGAAGAATTCTGGTTTGGCTACGTTAATAAATATCAAAATTGACGCGTGCGCTCTTAAGCGTAAGTAGCGGTTTGTTTAAAAAGAGTATTTTATCTTAAGGAAATTGTATTACAACTGTTTCACAATTTTTGTTAATGGATTGTAACTGAAAACTTTATCATGAATTATGACACAATATGCCGCTGTTTTAGGGGGAATTTTTTCCTTGGTTTCAAATTCAATTCTCATGGTTACTGGACCTGTTTGTAGTAAATCTCTTTGATGTGAACAATTAATGTAAACTATAGGAGCATTTTCTTTAAATTCTTTCGGATTAAAAATTGGTTCCACTGGAGAGTTATAATACCCTTGACGAAAGTCTGTAAACATTTCATACAGAGTAGCAAATTTATTATTTTCAAAGTCAAGTTGAAGATCATTGTAAGGATATCTTTCTGAATTTAAAAAGACATTCATATTTCTTAAATTACAATGATCAAATTTACTCATATCCATTTTTAGATTACCACGTCTATTTTTCTGAAAAGCAATTAGAACATGACGTGGCGTTTCGACTTTTGTAGATGTTTTTACGGGCCAGTTGTGCCTCGTAGTTTCCAATAACTCTGGATATTCAACTAATTCCCAGCTTCGGAAGGTTATTAGTATATCACTATTTTTGTCAATAATTTTGGTAAGTGCTAATTCTTGCGGAATCGCTACAGTAAGATGAGGAACTCTCCAACACAACTTGTTAATTTTAACTTTGGGTTTTTCATCTTCATTACTGGATAATAATGCATTTGTATCATCATTACTTCTTATTAGAATAAGTTCTTGTTGTGAATTAAGAATAATCTTATTATAATCTTCAAAAAATCCTGAATACATCTTTAATGGTATACATAATGAAACATTACCTTTGTCATCAGTCATAATTTTTTCTTTAGATTTTGTTTTCGGATACCAACCGGCATTTTCCAATTTAGCACTTTCATTTTGATTAAATGAAATATATCCCTTAAGAGTTGAAGTTATACCAATATCCCGAACGGAGTCAATAGTAACACCATTTAAAATATAGCGTAATTCTTTAAATAAAAATGCCGGAGCATTATTAATTAAAACAGTATTAGCTAAAGGGGAATCATCTTCTTTAGTTACTTGCAATTCCACATAAATTTCACTTTTGCAAGGTAAAGGATATTTTCCTGTTTGTTGCAAAGCAATTCTGATTTCATCATTTGGTCCGAGTTTTGTAGGATTAAAAGGATCGAAAGAAAGAATTTCCCAGCTTAATATTGATTCATCAACCAATACATTTTCTCTTACATTTAAATAATCCATTTTTATTTAAGTTTAAAACCCAAACTTTGAAGAAATTTTCTATTAGAAGGTGTTAACCTTTGGAAGTTTGATTTCCTACTAAAGGAAGTTGGTTTCTTTCTTGTCTTATTAATGTTTTTATTATTAAATTTTCTAGTAAAGTTTGCAGATTTATTGTTATATAATATTACCATCTTTAATCTACTTTTTTAAGATGTAGTCTGATGGTTATGGTTTCTTCTCTAAAATTAACCAAATCACCTTCCTGATCTATTATTTTAATGGCTATTTTATCAATTACTTTAACGGTGACTGGGAAATATATGACGTTTTGAGGTGACTCAATTATTTTGAACCCTGGAGCAACGCTCGGGAAAAATTGGTGTATTATATGAACAGGTTTCCCGTTTAAATATGATCCCTCTGCAATACTGCAGTCTATATTTATTGAATTTACTTTAATTATTTCCGCGGGAAAATCTGATATATGTTCAATGTTGGCTTCCAATCGCCCATTTTTAAACCCTAATAATTTACCAATAGTTCCTTCACGAAAAGTTATGGGGGCTGAACATTTAAGATGTGTACGTAAAGTATTATTATTTGCATAAAGACTAAAACTAATTTTATCCTCATCCAAGTGTTTTTTTAAAAAATCTGTTATGTCTTCTAATTCGTAGCTACCTGGGGGTATGGCTATTTCTAAATTTTCATCATGAATTAATACATTATTCCCAACATCAATATTGGGAATTGCATTAAATGTTTCGAAATTTACAAGACCGATAACATATTCAACATCTTCATCTAAATATATTGGAGGATGTAACTCTGATGTTAAAATAGCGGAATTGCCGCTAAGAACAAAACTATATGACATTTTACTTTAAAAATATGTTTAATAATAAACTAAAATTAGGTGTTACATATGGTTATAAAGAAATTTTAGACACAATTGACCACAATTTGTTTTGTTAAAGTTTTGATAACTGTTATAATTATAATTAACAATATTATTATTTTGGTCGCTATAAAAATATTTAATTAATTCAGAAGGGGGTCGCAAATTACCATAACTATCAAAATATATTATGTTTTTTCCTTTTTTTGTATATGCTATCCAGTGAGTACCAACACCACTGTGATTATCTAGATTGACAATTGCACTTTCAATTAACTTTATCTTTTTTGGTAATTTATCCCTCATAAAAATACCACGAAAGTTGGGAATTTGTAAATATTTAGCGTATTTAAGTAAATCGTAATTTGTAAGTGCTTTTCGAGGTATATGTTTTAGCAGTTTTTTGAATAAGGTTTCAAGTATAATCCACATCCTGTTTTATAGGGTTTTAAATAAAGTCCACTTCCTTTTTTTCCTACCGCAATGGACTCCATCATTTGATTGTGTCGTTTAGATTCTTCTAATTTCGCTTTGGCTGCTTTTGCATCATTTACTGCTTTAGCAATACCTGCAGCCCCTCCTCCAAGAGCACCAAGAGCAGACAAACCAGCAAATAAAGGTATAAGTGGAAGAAATCCGCCAGTCTTTGGGATTGGAATTACCCTTTTCTTTGGAGGTAACACTTTACCAGTTTTTTTAATAGCTTTTAAAGCAGTTTGAATACTTTCATTTAGGTCTTTAAAACGTTTCCCCTTAATTCCTTTTCTAGCTTTTGAAATTACCTGTGATAATGATAGTCCTCGTCCTTTTCGAGTTTTTCGCTTGAACTTTCTTCTCGTTCGAAGTCCCATACCTAATTTTCTTTTAATTTTCATAGCACCAGTAATTCCTAGTGCAGCAGTTTTTTCCCCAAAACTAGAATCTTTAGCTTTGAACCTTGATAAAGCTTTGTCAGCTAATACTTTATCAGCTAAATGCCTTCTTTTTATATCATTTGATTGTGAGTAAGCAATATCGTGTTCTTTACAAGCCTCATCCAATAAATTTATACCTTTATCACCTCTTGACAATCGTTTTTCCAATTTTGTTCCAGGTCCACAAAAATTATAACCAGGAATATGCAATTCAAAGGGTAATTTATTTATTAATGAGTTTACTAAACCACTTCCTTTCCTTTTGCTGTTTGTCTTGTAAATGATTCGTTTATTATGTGATGGAAACATTATATATAGTTGCAATCCTAGTGATAACTAACCAGTTACATCACAATACTGAATATTAATAGTTTGTTTTATATATAAAATGAGAGTTGAGAAACAACCATACTCTATAACAATTAAGGATCATGAAAGTTCAGTGAATGGTTTTAGAAAACATGGAAAACTGTTTGAGGGAAATAGTAAAAGAGGGTTAATTATTGGCCCGTCAGGCTGTGGCAAAACCAATGTTATTATTAGTTTGATTGAAGATCCGAATGGTTTGCGATTTGAAAATCTGTATGTTTATTCAAAATCCTTATATCAACCAAAGTATAAATATTTGAGAACACTTTTTAAACCTTTGAAAAAAATTGGATACTATGAATCTGAAAATGAAGAAACAATTGTTTCACCAAAACAAGTTAAACCAAACTCTATAATAATATTTGATGATATAGTGTGTTGTAATCAGAATGTTGTAAAGGACTATTTTTGTTTCGGAAGACACAAAAATACTGATTGTTTTTATTTATGTCAAACATATTCTTCTATTCCGAAACAATTAATTCGTGACAATGCAAATTTAATTGTTATATTTCAACAAGATCGAACAAACTTAAAACATATTTATGATGATCATGTTAATGTTGATATGTCATTAAACCAATTTAATGAGTTGTGCTTAATATGTTGGAAAGATAAATTTGGATTTTTAGTAATAGACAAAGACTCTAATGTGAAATCTGGCCGATATCGAAAAGGATTTGATTCATATATTTACTTATAAAAATAAACGTTTGATGGTAAATTATACCAATCATGGATGAACGTTTAGCAAGAGAGCTAGTTAAATCAAGAAAAGCTGTTAAACAAAAATATCAGAGTTTAAAAAATGCGGAATTTGAGGCGCAAACTAAATTGGAGGAAACATATAAACCGATAACTCAACCCTTACAAGAATTAATTTCAACGATTGGTAAAATTGAACCTGTTGAAATAAAGGAAGAGCTACACACACCAATTAAAAAAATTTATGAAACACCACAGAAAAGATCAATTCAAACACTAACACCAAAGAGAAAATTACAATATGGAACATCAACACCAGAAAAAAGAAAGACGGGAAAAACTCCACTCCTTCCTACAGAAATACCATCGATTATTGACTGGGACGCGAGTTTAGCTTCAGCAAGTCAAATGCCATCTATACAACAAACAAGTATTATTGCAGAAACAAACCCTTCTTCAGGTTCACACTCCACAATAGGAAATCTTTCAGATATACTGGAACAAACACGGCAAACAGTTAGAACATTTGTTGATACAGATTTATATAAAGAATATTTATTAGGATTTGATGAATTACCTCGCCAATATATTGATAGCGGTGTAAAAGATGTTGAACATGAGTTTGATCACCAATATGGAATAGTTCATGATTTGGAAACCGAGAAATTCTTTTTGGGTTTAACTCAAAAACCTGTCGAAATTATTGGTAAAAACATCAAAATTGAAGGAATAACCTATACAGGTACACCAGGTTTATATGAGTTATTATTTAAAAAAGAACCAATAGGGTATAAAAAACAAGATTTGGAAAATTATATGGATATTTTAAAAAGAACCAATGCATACCGTAGAAATAATAATCCAAATGAGCAGGTGCAGGGGAATGGATCACATAAATATATTTCTATAATAGGACCTTATTTGCAAAGCAAAGGAATTACAAAAACTAAAACTCTAAATCCCGAATCTCAACAAGCAGTCCAGGGATTTTTTGAAAGACGCAAAGCTCCATATAGAGAAAGTCGAGTGTCTTCAAAAAAAACCGGATTTGGTATAACTTTAAAAGTTAATAAACCTAATACAGATTACATATATTGGGATAATGTAAACGAACTTGTTGAGAGACTTCGACTATTGGTAGCATCCATGCTTGCGGGACACACTGGTCATAACAATGAAATTATTTCCATTATTGAAGAACTAAGAGAAGCGAATATTATTATATAAAAGGACATAATAGATACTTTTAAACATTTCTAAAATGACCATCGATAAATTTGGTCGTCATATTTCAAAAAAATCTGCTCTAAACACATTATTATCACTAGAAAATAAAATATTATCAAATGTTGAAGAGAAAATAATAAAAATTTTTAAAAGCGATGTCAAATATATTGAAAACAAATTAATTCAAAATTTAGATCCCGGGTTGAAAAGCGATGTTAATAATTTAAATAAGAGAATAAATGAATATGATAACAATATACAAAATATTGCAAAAAAGATTAAGTTATTTGAGGATAAAGTTATTCCTGAATATAATGACAAGATAATTAATTTGAAAAATACTGTTGATGGAAATGATGATGTAGTAGAAAAATTTTCTCAGAAAGTTTCTAAATATGCAAATGACTTTGACGTAGTGAAGTTAAAATATGATAAAGTTGATGATTTTGAAAATGAAATAAAAAATGAAATTACATCAATTAAATCAATAATTAAGGATACTTCAGCAATTGACAATGTCAAGAACAGTATTTCCAAGGAAATTACATCAAAGTTTCAAAATTTTACTAATTTGCTTAATGATAGAGTAGCAGAAGAAGTAAGGAATTTTAAGAAAATACATGACGTTATGGATAAAAATACACAAAATCTTGAAAAATCAATGAACACTCATTTCCTAATTCACAAAAAAGATACCGACAAAGTTAATGAATTTAAAGAACAAATTAAAGAATTTGAAATTAAAATCAATGCATATAAATCAAATTTACAATATTTAGAAGACAAATTGAAGGAGGATTTTCAAAACGAAAATGAAAAAATTGAAACAAAATTCAAAGATCAAATTACAAAAGATAATGAAAAAATCGAGGATATACTAAAGCAGTTAAACAATCTGAAAACCAAATCTGAAACGTCTTTTGACGAGGGAAATTTTACAAAGGCAATCGATGAGAAATTACAAAAAGAATTAGAATCCTTACTAGAAGTAGTGCAAGCTATAATAGAAGTTTCTAAAAAGGATGTATTAATTAAAATTAAAAATAATAGTTCAAAAATCGAGGAGACTTCTTTACTCATAAAAGAACTTGAAACATCTTATACAGATATACTACACAAAGCTGAAAAGACAGTGTCAGGCATAAAAAATATAGAAAAAAAAATTGTGAAAATGACATTAGATATTACAAATGCAGAATTTCAATTAGGAAAAGATATAAAAAATCTAGAAGATAAATTAACAAAAGAAATAAAATCTTTAAACGAATTAGTTCAAAGAGCTGCTGAAGTTTCTAGAAAAGAATTTAATGATACAATGAATTATGCAAGAGAAGAAATGAATTCAACATTAGGTGGTTTCAAAAAAGATTATACGTTATCAAATGTTCTTTTGGAAACTAAATTTAATGTAAAAATGTCTGATCTTAATAACAACATCACCCAAATAAATTCGTCAATAAAAGAAATTAGAAATGAAAATAACAAATCATTTGAAACAATGGAAAATAAATTTAATGTAAAAATTTCTGATCTTACTAACAACATCACCCAAATAAATTCGTCAATAAAAGAAATTATAAATGAAAATAAAAAATCATTTGAAGCAATGGAAAATAAAATTAAAGAACTTACTAAAAAAAACTGAGATGATTTTTTTTTATATTTTACAACATCAGCGATAAAGGGCTTTTATAAACGGTTTAGAAGGAGGTAAAGTTATTTGTGGGATTTATTTTCGAGAGTAAGGTATAAATTAATAATGAGTAAAATTAAGCAAGACGTTGTAAATGAATTACATAAACCGGCGAGAAGGCGATATAGAAGGAGACGAACAATTGTAAAAGGGCTTAATGATCTATTTCAAGCTGATCTGATAGAAATGCAGCCATATGCGAAATTTAATAGGGGTTTAAGATATATTTTAATGGTAATAAATGTGTTTTCTAAATTTGTATGGGCAGAACCTGTAAAATCCAAAACTGGTAAAGATGTAGCAGCTGCAATGAAAAAAATTCTATTAACTTTAAAAACTCCCCCAACAAATCTGAATACTGATCAGGGTAAAGAATTCTTTAATCAAGACTTTCAGAAACTTATGGAGCAGTTCAAAATTAATCATTACAACACATTTTCTAATATGAAAGCTAGTATTGTAGAGAGAGTAAATAGAACGATAAAAAACAAAATGTGGAAAAAGTTTAGTTTACTAGGTAATTATAAATGGATCAGCTTTCTTAAAGAAATAATTACAGAATACAATAATACTAAGCATTCAACAATCGGAAAAAAACCAAACGAAGTTAACAAAAAGAATGAAATGGAAATCTTGAAATCAGCTTATACTCATAGGAAAACTGTGGATCCCAGATCACCAAAATTTCGTGTCAGTGATAGAGTACGAATAAGCAAGATTCGCGAACAATTTTCTAAAGGTTACACGCCCAACTGGTCAAACGAAATTTTTCAAATAAAAAAAATCCAGCTTACTAATCCAACAACGTATTTGATTCAAGATGGAAATGGGATAGATATTCAAGGAGGTTTCTATGAAGAAGAACTTCAAAAAGTAAGACACCCAAATGTATATCTGGTGGAAAAAGTGTTAAGAAAGAAAGGAAACAAAGTATTTGTAAAATGGTTAGGATTAGATAAATCTTATAACTCTTGGATCTTCAAGAGAGATGTGATGTAATAGTAATTAATGCTGTAATAATAATTGATGTTTGTAATAAAAAAAATGATTTTTTATATATATTTGTTTTATTTAAAAATAAGCTTATTACATAAACATTTTTTTAAATACAATATTCCTATAATCAGAGTCTAATATGGGATTTAAAATTTATTCAGTCAATTTAATCCTTCTTCTAAAATGTTTTTGATTTATAAACTCTTCAGAAGTCATACGAGCTTTTCTGTAGGCGAAGTTCCAAGCAACCATCAGATGAATTTGGTTTCTTGATTCATCAATAGATACTGTCTTCTTCATAATAGTGCTTAGACTTTAATTTTTGTTCTAGTTCTTCGGGATGATTCAACAGCAGTTCCAGCATGGAACACACATTTTCACTATTTAGATTTTGTTTTGGAGAAAGGACATTATATATTTTGTCAAAAGAATCTCCGTCGTAAAAATTGTTATTTCTAAAAACGTTGAAATAACGTCGAAAGTTTTGTTTTTGTAAAACATTTAGTCTATATTCTATAAGTGGAATTTGTTCCCATAGTCTGCACACAGTTTCATTTCCATAGTAAATAAAATCACAGCTTTTCACAATCTTCACTATTGGTAATTCACCAATCTTTTCAAAATGAATAGATAAATTTTGCAAATATATCGGTTCATTGAAAACATTTGGTGAAAACATATAATTTGTTATAACTCCTTGATATTGCAATAAGTTCTTCCAATCATCTTCATTTAATATCACAGACTGACCATTTTTACCACCAAGTTCAATGCATGGTAGAAAATCACTTTCCACCCACAAACCAATCGCAGCATATTTAGAGTTAGAATTATTTAAATTATATTTTGTAGAATTTATAATTGTTTTTTTTATTTTCTTTTTTAATGGTGAATTTTCAAATATATTTTTACTCTGATTACTGAACATTTTAAATGATGTATTTCAAAAACTAACTGGCTATCTGCTTGCTCTCAAAAAACTAACTATCAATCCGTTTGCTCCTAAATTTTATACATTTTCCCTCTCCTCTCAAGTGGAGGGGTAAACTTATTTTCCCTCTCCATTTAAGAGGAGGGGATAAACTTTAAATGTCTTTATACTAACGAGAATCAATAAAAAACAAAATTTATATTATTTTTTTAACATTTATTAAATATTTTTATAGATATTTTTTCATGAAATACAATAAAATTAAACATGTACAAATAAATATTGCTGCTGTAAATATAATAACAAATATATAACAACAGACACAATGACAAGATTCTTCTTTTTTATTATTGAAAGGAATCCAATCTGAATATTGTAATGGTTTGTTTGTCATGGAATATTTAATTTTAATGTATGTATTTTCACACAAAGCAGAATCAGTTACATTATAGGTAAAAAAGTGTGAATTTCCAACAAGATATGTCATTTTCATCTGTTTGTAGCAGTCGGTTTCATTTTTGAGGGCATTTATACATATATCAGCCCTAACTGTATTAGGAATGTAATTTACATATATCACATTTCCAACAAGGGAAACTAAAACTATTAAAGATGCAGCAGTCATTGTTGTAATATTACTAACAAATAATGGTATTTCTATACAATATATATGTTTTTGGATTCAGTTCCCCCTCCAACTTTTAAAGCTTCAAAAACGACTTACATAATTTATCATCATATAAAATGATGTCTTTATAAAGATGAAAAATTACTAGGAGTAGTTAATTCTAATCGCGGTTTTTTATTTTTAGATCCATTTTCGTTTCCAGAACTTAAAAAAGTTAGAGTATCATACATCATTTTCATATCTTTATCAAAAAAATCTGTTTCCAAAATATCCTTATGTCCCCATGCAAGAGTTTTTGTGGAATTTGGTATACAATATCTTTTATCATCATGAGTTGTTAATGCCAATTTATTTAACAAATTAGTGTATATATTATGCATATCTGACTTGAATACATACATGGTGCAGAATATTTTGTCACCTTTCTCAACAACATCTTTATAATCTGATAATGTTAATTGATTTTTTATACATGATCTACTAACGCCTTTTGCTTTTTTATCTACACTATTTTTGGATTTTATACAATATGCTTTAGCACCAGTTCCATAAAAACTTTCAATGGGAATCCCTTTGTACTCATCTTTAAATTTACCAACAACTGATGTTGTAATAGGCATGCAATGAATATTTTGTTCAGAAAAATTAGAAGTATCAAATTTATCCAGATTTAGCTTCATATCTTCATAAAAGTTTTGGGTCTGAACTTCAAGAATTAAGGAATCAGTATCCGTATATAATAAATTTAAATTATTACCATATTTTACTTTTAAATACCCATAATAAAAATTATACATTACAGTTTTTGCAATATCCAGAATACTCATCCCAACATAAATTGGTTTATTGTATTCAATGCAAACCTGTTGAAGTTGAAGAGCAACTAGATTTTCAGAGAAAATTTTAAAATCCTTTAATTGAGGTTTAGAAATAAGTTTTTCGGCACTAAATTTATTACCCTGTCTTTCCCATTGAGATACTAATTTAATATCTGCTCGCCTATCAACATTTTCCATGGTTTTACCGAAAATTGAATTATTTGCCAATTTATAACAATTTTTATCAAATTTATTTTTAGATAAATTTCGTAAATTTGTATTTAAATCTATATATTCCGCTAACCATGGTGATTGTGTAAACTTAACTGCTCTGTGTATTTTTATGATTTTGAGTCCAAATTGTAGACATTGTTTCAGATATCGGTAGTGAATGATATAGTTATATTTATTATGTAAGTTTGGAATTAATTTTGAGTGGTTTGAAATTGGTGGTGTATATTGTTCAGGACAAAATGGGAAATCATTATGACTATCATGTAAATAATTTGGATATTCTAAATCAACTTCAAATATGTATCCTATAGATGATGTATCTGAAAGTTCGGATATATTTAAAGTTTCTATTTCGAGCTTAGGTACCCAAGCAAAATTTTTTTCAGGCAAATATTGTTTCATAGCATAACCATACAAATTTGTGGCGTCTAAGTAAGCGATATATGTTGTAGGTCTTTCAGGATTAAAATTTTCTAAGAATGGATTATTTGCTTCAGATTTGCGTTTGGAACAAGTGCTAACCCCACCACGAACACCTTTTTTGAAAAAATGAAGCATATCTGGTTCCGTTAATAATTCTAATTCTACATTAGTTAATTTCATCATTGCATCCCAGCACATAGAAGGGCTAGTGACATAATTAACAGGATCTAACTTATAGGTTTTAATACATGTGGATCTATAATTTTCAAAAACATCAGCCAAAAGTAAAACATCTGATTTTAAGTAAATATCGGAATAAGCCCCTATTGTAGAACACTTAAATAGATTCCACACTTCTACAGCACGACTGTAGTCTTGAGGAGAGATATTTTCATCGGTTAAGTTATTATAAAATTTATCAATCAATGGTAGAGATTTCTCATTTAATTTTTCGTTGGAATCTATGTAAGAGTATGGAAATACCCCTTTTTGTCTAATGTATCGAAATTCATCAGCATTTGAGAAAAACTTTTTAATTTCAAAACATTGTGAATCTTGTAGAGTTTGTGATAGTGACTCTAAAGACTCTGGGAGAAATTGAAAAGAATCTATAAAGCGTAGTCGCAAAGCAACTGGTTTCCGCTTTTCTGACACATCAACGAAAATTTCCTTACTAAAAGAAATATACTTTTCTTTATTTTGAGCTATAACACTAATATTTTCTTTATTATAGCAAAGCGATTTAATAAATAGGTGAGAATCATAGTTTTTTAAATTATGCAATACTATTGGTATATATTTTGGAGGTTTAAAATGCAAATTACATATTGAGTGGGCGGCTCCTCGATATTTACCTGTAATATGACAATGATCCCTACACTTTATGAAATTTCCTTTTGAAAAAGGTTTTTCACATACATAACAAATGCTAGAATTTTCATATTCAATCTGTTCCACAGATGATAAATCTTTCAATGGTACTTGATATTTTAAATATTTTTTATAAATTTCTTTTACATCATTTTCAATGTATTCAATAAATTTTATAGCACAATCTGTACCTCTATAAAGTTTAAGACACACAACATTCTCATCAAATGATGATTTAATATAATAAGCAAATGAATAGGGTATATGTTCAGCAGTTTTAATAGTATATGAGGTTGTCGAATCAGGTGTAGATTGTTGGCACTCAATGTTTTTCAAATAACATTCAAAATCGGCATAAATAACAAAAGGAGCTTTATACTGTTTCTGAATATTTTGAAACTTTAATATATTTGCAGGAATATAATTGCCAAATTTATCCAAAATCAAATTATCTGAAGGAAGCTCAATTCGAACAAAACTACAATCACGTTCTAAATGTGTGTTAAGTTTTTCATATGTTCCAAAATATTGAAGGCATCCATCACATAAGTATTTTTTTATTTTCTTTTTTGATAATTGTTTGGATACCAAGCAACCTAAATCCTTTATCCAACAGTAGTGGTTATTTCCATCATCAGAACTTATTAAAAGCAAATTAATATGTAATTTTTTCTTTTCATTATTATAATGTAAAGGACCGACAATCTCATATACCTTTTTATTATCCCTTAAAAATTTTTCAACTCCATATACATTTATGGACAAATTATTTTTTTCCTCAAACTTTTTTATATCTAATAATTTTACTGGAAATTCAATACCTGTAAAATCGAAAGCGTCTCTGAAGTCTGGATATGATGAGGTCTTTCGAGGATTACCGGTTGGCTGGTATGCTGCTGAAACCACTGCCCAGGCGAAACAGCAATTGTCCTCATTCATCACATTCACTATTGATTTAGAAAAGTGATGCATCTTAATGTAGGAGGAGGCATTCAATGGGTTGTACTTATTGATGTTGACTTCCAAATGCAGAATTCTTTGTAGAGCCCACCCTGTAATAGGAATTAAAAAATTAGTTCTGAATAATATTTGTTAGAGATGTACAAGTGATATTAAGAAAACTTAGCTCTTGAGATTAAGAAAACTTAGCTCTTGAGATTAAATAATAATTACCTGAGTCTCTTTCCGGCAATTCATCTGCTTTGGTTTCAATAATCTTGAATAAATCATCGTAAAGCTGTTGTAGATCAGTTGTATGGGTTACAATGAAGAACGGTGTATTAAATGACTTAATTGAAGTAGAGGTTAAAGTTGGAGAATAATATATTCCAAATAATTCCAAATTTACTTTAGCACATGTAAATTCCTGTTGACGCTGGCGTATTAATGTTTGCACTTTATTACCAACATCTTGCTGAAACTTTTTGATGTCGATGTGATAATTCTGCGAATATATTCTGTAGGAAGCTATTCGACATTTAAATGCACTCCTGATAATGTCAATTCCATTTCCATATTTTATGCAGCTCCTGTTTTTATGAATATTTGTCCTCAAGTGTGTGCTCCAGGAATTAGATTTGACATTTACTTCACAATCTTGGCAAAATCGCATTGGAGGTCTTGAAAGTAGTTCATCAACTGAAACAATTATTATTTTTTAATTCCTCTGTAAACCTTTATTAATAATAAAAAGAAAAATTAAAAGGAAAATTATAGCTAAATATGTTATAAAAAAATACTTACGATTAATTATATAATCTTCCAAGTTAAAGGTGTTTTCGTTATTGACAAAATTTTCTCGAAGGTGGCGTACAATATGTGATTTTCTTTTAAATTCTCTTAAGCAGTGTGTGCAAAGGAGAGTCATTTTAAAATGGAATCGGTTAGGGCCGTGTCGCTTTTAAATAAATACAATTTTGATCTATCAAGACCCAATGACATAGAATAATTAGCAATTTTTTCAGCTCGCGCAATTTAGAAAACTTTTGGATTTACTTATTAATTAACTTTTGGATTCACTTTTTAATTTGAAGAAAAACATGGATTTTTTTTAAAAAATATATTTCCCAAATTTAAAAGAAGATCGCCTTGTCGTTGAATACAATTTTTAACGTCTTTTAAAGTCGAATTAGATAAATTATTACATATATTATCTAAGTTTAAATAGGAATAAACCATTGACTTAAATCTAGATGTGGCACACCTTGTTTCATTCCTATTTAAGCTCGGCTTAGTTTTCTTATGTAGAAACTTATCTAATTCTCCAATAGCGACTTTATTTGTTGGATTGATTTTCGGAGCTGTTGTTACAGCGACTGGTAAAGAATTTTTTGAAATTTGTGCCCCTAAAGTTTGGGAACTAGAAATATCACCGTCCAATTTTGACTTTTTTAAATCTGAACAATCATTTGTTTCTGATAAAGAACGTTTTTTGGGTAAATTTTTTTCAATCAAATTTTCAGAACTTTGTTCTAAATTTAGGCCAGAAGGATTTTTCAAAAATTGATTTTGATTACAGGAAGAAATTAAGGGACATTGAGGCTGCTCATCTTCAAAATTTTCAGTATAAGTATATACCTCAATGTCCCCCACAATTTCGCCACAACTCAAATCAAAAACATCTACCGAATTTACTGTATTTCTGGTATAGCCAAATTTGGATGGTTGTTCAAACCCCTGAATAAAATTTTGATCCAACCCTTCAATTAAATTTTGATCCAACACTTTAATAAAATTATGCTGAGCTTTGGCTGAGACGTTTATAACAGTCTCAACGCTGTCGTTGGAATCCTCTGATGAATCTGACGATGCATCTGAAATTGGCGAATAGTGGGGGCGATAAACCTCTTCCATATTATTTTTCGAAAAACCCCCAATGCCAATCCTCTTATCATTATTTAAAGCTCCCTCGTTACCAACCCCATTATTATTATTGTTTAAAACCCCCTTATTATTTTGTTCCTCACAGCTCCCAAAAGTCTCCTGATCACCCTTAATTAAATTTTGCCCTGAGCTATTTTCACAAATTTCACCCCCTTCTAATATATCTAAAAGTTGTTCCAAATTATATCCCTCATTTATTTCAGAATTGTTAATTAAATTTTTCCTTAATATATCATTATTTAAATCATCGAAATTAATTGTTTCAAGAGGTTCTTGAGGAATATCAGGGATAATAGATTCATCCAAAACTTTTAAGAGCTGTGTCAAAATATCGCTTTCACCAATTTCGGAAGAATCGCCAGATTCAGATGAATTGTTAAATGTATTAATATCAATTTCCCTAAATTTAATATCTAGCTCCTCGTCGCTTAGCCCACAAAATGAACAATCAATCAAATCATGCACAAGGCAAGCGTCGTTTAAATCGAAGGCTGTTAAGTCGATGTTTTCAATTTTTACATTTAAAAATGACATTTTAAATTATAAATTAAAAAATAAAAAAATTATGAATCAATAAAAAAATCAAAAAATCAATAAAAAATCAATAAAAAAAATCCACAAAAATGAAAAAATCAATCAAAGATTGGCTTTTAAAAGATGAAATAAAAATTAATTAAAAATCCAAAGTATTAAGTCAAAAATATTAAATCAAAAATATGAAATCAACAATACAAACCAAATGAAAATTAATAATATGTCACTACGTCACACGAAATAAATCCGACTATCAAGATATATTAAAATCGATTCGATAATTTTACAAGCGTACGCTAATAGCGAGATGTAAACTGAAGAGACGCTTCGTACCCAGCCGCCTTTTAAAGCAGCCAAGAGCCTGGTACCGGCTGGTACGGCGTGGCACTGCATGGTACGACGGGAACCGTGAGACCGTGAACTCGAGAGAGGTCGTTCAAACGGTCGTAAGTTGTTTTGTTCTTAAGAAAATGACGAGTAAAGAGGAGAAGAAGAAAAAAAAAAAAAAGTTGTTTTTTTGGAATAATATAAAAAACATTTTTTTTTTTTTTTTTTTTTTTTTTTTAATTTTTTTTTTTTTTTTTTTTTTTTTTTTTTTTTTTTTCGTTTTTTATATTATTCCAAAAAACAACTTTTTTTTTTTTTTTCTTCTTCTCCTCTTTACTCGTCATTTTCTTAAGAACAAAACAACTTACGACCGTTGAACGACCTCTCTCGAGTTCACGCTATCTTTGCCTTCTTCTTCTTCTCATTCTTCGGACTGGTTTTGCCGCTGGAGGTAGGAAAAGTGGTATTTCAGTATTGTATATAAGGATTTACAGCGTCTTGACTTAGCATTCATTAAGTTTAAAGTCTCAAAATGAGTACGTTCATAATTATAACACTACAAGACTTTCTGGGATTCTTGGAAAATCAAATTAATCTGATGGATCGTCAGAGTCCAAATTCCGAGAACACGGTGATGTGGCCGCCACCATCAGAGGTTGACTATTTAGATGAAGAATTTATCAATATGTTTGAGCCAGACCTGGATCCCGAGCCTATCGCCTTTGAGTGGGATCCAGACCGAGCAATGGATCTTCAACCTTTGATGATGGAGCAACAACAGCCTATGGAAGAAGATCGGCCACAACCTATGGCAGAACAGCAGGAGCAGCAACAACAGCAGCAGGAGCAGCAGCGGGAGCAGCAGCGGGAGCAGCCACAACAACAGCAGCAACAACAGCAGCAGCAGCAGGAGCAGCCACAACCACAGCAACAACAGCAGCAGCGAAGGCAGAGTTACCCTCGAAAGTGTAAGAGGCCACAGCAGCAACAGCAACATCAACAGCAACATCAACAGCATCAGGAGCAGCCACAACAACAGCAGCAGCAGCAGCGAAGGCAGAGTTACCCTCGAAAATGCAAGAGGCCACAGCAGCAACAGCAACATCAACAGCAACATCAACAGCATCAGGAGCAGACACAACAACAGCAACAACAACAGCAGCAGCAGCGAAGGCAGAGTTACCCTCGAAAATGCAAGAGGCCAATAAATTATAAATTATAAATTGGCCTCTTGCAGAGCAGCAACCTCTTGCAGAGCAGCAACCTCTTGCAGAGCAGCAACCTCTGGCAGACAACAACAACAACCGATGGCAAAGCAGCAGCCTATGGCAGACAACAGCAACCTCTGGCATGCAGCAGCAACCTATGGCATGCAGCAGCAACCTCTGGCAGACAGCAGCAATTGGCAACCCAAAATGGTATAAATTATAAATATGTATTTATGTATATATGTATATTTGTATTTTGGATATAGGAATAATAAAAAACAAAGTCGTTGAAGAAAATATTTTATTTTTTTCTATTTCTTATACAGAATCACACCTAATAACCAAGTTTCTTTAACTTGAAAGAATTATTATGAATAGGATGAATATAATTTTTTTACAAGCATAGTAATGAAAACTAGGTTTTTTTTTAACATGGAAGAATAAATCATAGTCTGTTGTCAGGGAATTAAACCTAATTGTTCTTTATCTTATATATAAAATCTTATTTAAATGTCTTAGTTGACATTTTAAACTTAATATTAAAAAATACTAGGGTGAATGAATAAATTCAAGTGCAGTATCAAATTCATTTATTTAAAATTCAATTTATCGATAGGATTGATTGTGCATATTATGTAGAAAAAATTATTCTACACTGAAAGAACAAAATCATTAGTTCTTCAAATCTTAATATAAACAAATTTCTATTTATTTAGATGGCACCCTTATATTTATTTAACTTAAACTTAATATATATCTTATAACTTATATCTTACAACTTATATTTTATATGAAATCTTATTTAAATTAGTTGACATTTGAAACTTAATATTCAAAAACTACTAGGGTGCATGAATAAATTCAAGTGGAGTATCAAATTCATTTATTTAAATTTGATTTATCGGTAGGGTTGTTGTGCATATTATTTGAAAAGAATTATTCTACACTGAAAGAACAAAATTATAATTTCTTTCAATGGGAATAAATACAAATTCTTATTTATTCACATCATTCCCTTATATTTATTTACATAGTTTCTTATATTTATTTAACTTAGCAGAACAAAATCTAAATTCTTATAAAATATTTTAAACTTAAACTTAATATTAAAAACGCCATAGTGCATGAATAAGTGCAAGTGAAATAAATTTATTTAAAATTTGATTTTTCGATTAGATGGTTTTGCATATTCTTTAGTTCTGGTTTGTTACATATTATACATGCTTGTGAAGGAGTTGTTATGAATAAATCGTTTTCACACGTGTTGCATTGCAGATCTTTTTCGCAACATATAAAGGATCGTTTATAGTGGCTATTAACAAAATTATTTTTCCCATTTGGGCAATTTAAAGCATGTATATAGTAACATTCACAACATAAATTATATGCACCGCCAGAAGATGAAATAATTACGACATAAGATTGAAAAACGCACACTTCTCGCGTAAGGTGATTTGGTGTCAATGTATCACTTGCATTTATTTTTGCCACTTTCACGAGCCCCTCTTCTCCACACCCGTTTGGAACGCCATTATCCTCTATCCCATCATCTTCTTCATCTTCATCGTCGTCTTCGAAATTATTTCGATCAATAGTGATCAGAGAATCCTGTCTTGCGTGAAACTTTCCTCTTCCAGCCAAGTTAAAATGAGTTGTTTCATCTTTGTACATTGACTGGATCGTTTCATCACAAGCAGAATCTAAATATACATGTGTCTGATCCATTTCGAAGACTGTCCGATGAAACTCGATTCACTTGTTCACACTATTTTTTAATTTTACAACACTTTTTAATTGATAATGGCGGGCCGTCTATGTGGTGTTGATATAGTGGATAGTGTTTAAAACACGGCAAATTTAGCTGCAATTCTTCGTCACTTCTATAATTTTCCGGCAACCTGTTCCAAATTTGTTGTAAACTAAGTGAATCGACGAATGTTTTCAAGTAGTTGATGGGAAAGAAGGCCAAGTCTTGATCTTCAAAATCGGTAAGATTTTTTCCGTGTTTTTGGTAGGAAATTATTACTTGGCCTACACGTTCAATGAGTTGCTGTTGTTGTTGTTGTTGGTCGCTATTTGACATCGCGCACGAATGACTGAAGTTCGCTCAGATTCGATCGTTTAAAATACCAGCTCCCCTCCAACTGCTACCAGCTCCCCTCCAACTGCTACCAGCTCCCCTCCAACTACTGTGGTGGTTAGGAAGGAGGTAGGAGGTGGAGCAAAAAGAGGCGGAGTTTATGAAACCAATCGGAATAGGGGGCGAACTTGGGCAGCCAATCAGAAACAAGGTCATTCTTGGCTGACCAATCAAAAAAGTGGTGGGGGGGTCAACTAGGAGCCCCCTATTCCCACTACTGTAGGTCTAATTTTAATTACAACAAATAAAAAGTAATTACATTTGAATTTCTTTTTAGTGTTTAATTGTAATTCTGCAGATGGTTTAAGAAATAAATAAACTGAAACGTTAAATACCCTAAAAATGTTTTTAATTAATAATAAAATGACCGATAGCCCCAAAAATATTTTAATATTATATGGACGAATTTATTTTTTTATATATGTTTAACTTTTTGTATTTTTGACAATGGATAATTTGTATTTATAATTTAACTTCGAATTTTTTGAGAGAATAAGGCTACGTTTTAGTCCATTATTATAGACCGGTATTTTTGATTATAAAATTTCTAAACCATTTCTATGAAAAATATATGTGTCTAACAGATTTCGCTAAAGACACCGGACTAAAGAACACAGGTAGTTTGCGAAGAGAAAAAGGGTAAAAAATGATTTATTACTCTCTCTAGTTCTTAAATAAACTGTAGTATAATAGGAAAAATCAGGTCCATTTTCCTAAACTCGAAGCTCTTGGGGGGGGGGGGTGGCGATCGCCCCCACCGCCCCCCCCCTTGGATCCGCGCCTGGCCAAATGTTTGTATAAAATCGACTAAATCTTTCCATTTTTGGTGTGCTAAAACCTAAACTAAACTTATCCTTTTAATATTAGTTGAAGCACTTGGTATATTTGTATTGTTATAATAATAAAGGGGTGCGACTTTGCCAAATATATATTTTCCTAAACTTCAGGAAATTTCGGTCAACTTTACAACACCGAATGAGGAATCTCCAGGAATGATCCCCTATATACAAAGTTTCAACCCTCCAGGGCTTCAAATGAGGGAGATAACCATTTAAACCCATGTAAATCGACTTTTACATCTGCTATATACCGCACAGCCCGTGTATACAAACAAATGACAAGCGCCACTACTGCCAATATTATGGAATTAAATAAAAAATTCTCGCATATTCTGTAAAAATTTAGAAGCCGTATTTGGATAAGCACCTATAAAGCGGGGGGTTTAGTCAGTCGAAATTAGTGAGTCAAATCGAATTAGTTGAGATTGTAAGTGTGTAAATAATCCAGATCACAGCTGTTATGTTTGTGGTCACGTAACTTTTGCATCTCAAAAGCGGTCGATTACACCATCGATAAAAAAAACTTTATTTTGGTTGCAATATTGGGATCAAGACTAACAGTGGGCGTCACATAATTACTGTAATGCATGCGCTTTAAGTCAGAAACTGGTTAGATACTAAAAAACGATCTATGCAGTTTGAGGTCCCATTAATCTGGAAAGAGCCTTCAAATCATGGTAATAACTGCTATTTCTGCATCATACCTAGTGTTAGGCAAGGTACGAGTATATCCAAGAAGAAAAAGTCGGTTGGCAACTAAATACACCATCTACAATGAGACTTGTGCCTCATAGTGATGAACTTCCTATTCCAAAATCACCAGAAGCATTCACTTAGAAGTTAGATAATAACGATACAACGATTTCTCAAGAAGAAAATATGCCATCAGCATCAAGAGATCCTGATTTCACACTCAGCACATTATACGGCCAACCGCACAAAATAAGAAAATCAGAATTCAACTATCTTGTGAGAGACTTGGAACTTCCAAAAAATAAAGCACAATTACTAGGACCAAGATTGTAGCAGTGAAACTTATTAGAAGACGATGTTTCAGTATGGGTTTTCATAAACGCCATTAAGGCCTACCACCATTTTTTAGCAATAAATAGAGCTTGGTTTTCTGCAATAATATTAGCGGTTTATTGGAGGCTATAAATGTAAACTACAAGCCAGAGGAATGCAGATTTATAGACAGTTCAACATTGAGTTTAAAAGCAGTATCTTTGTATATGAGAAATATTTTACCATCTATCTGTGGTAACTTAAAGGAGACTGCACTTTTACTTGGGTTGGAGCTATGCTACACCAAGTTTTGCTGGTTTTTGTGTGAATACAATCGGGCAAAGACATTTCATCACGAGTGAAAAGACTAGTCCGTTCAACAATCATTAGAGCCAAGTGAAAATAATTTACAATATATGCCATTGATAGACCCCAAAAAGATTTTGTTGCCACCTTTGCATATCCAACTGGGCCTAATGAAAAACTTTGTTACGGCACTGAATATAGATGGGCCAGCTTTTTAGTACTTGCGTCAGATATTTCTAAGTCTAAGTGAAGCAAAAATTAAAGAAGGTAATTTTGTTGGGCCACATATTCAAAATATTCTGAAAGTCAAACATTTTGACAACACTGGCTGTGGCGGGGAGGGTAAGTTTTCATTTTCTTCTCGGTATGGTGGTACAGGTAGGCCATCAACTCGATGGTGGTGGAATAGGATGAATTGCGTTCCATAACAATTTATTCTAACTATGCAACCTCTAACACAGAAAGGATATGATGAAGAGGAGTTTGCATTTACTGTTCGCATTTTACTTCATTCATACACGGAGCTGCATATAGTTGTACGTTTGCTGAATGTGATTTCAGCACTACAACAGTATAATGTGGGTATATCCACTGCTATTGCATCTCACACGGAGGAATCCGTGAAAGCCGCATAAACATATATACGCCATCCGGCGGGAGGTCGGCGAAGCCGCGTTCAGTATTTGCATGCTTCCTTCCGATCTGTCCTTTGCACAGCCAGGTGCATGTCGGTACCCTGATGAGTCTAGTAGAGACGAAACATGTACCTCTGCCGTATCACTGTGGCGGGGAGGGTAAGTTTTCACTTTCTTCTCGGTATGGTGGTACAGGTAGGCCATCATCTCGATGGTGGTGGAATAGGATGAATTGCGTTTTATAACAATTTATTCTAACTGTGCAACCTCTAACACAGAAAGGATATGATGAAGAGGAGTTTGCATTTACTGTTCGCATTTTACTTCATTCATACACGGAGCTGCATATAGTTGTACGTTTGCTGAATGTGATTTCAGCACTACAACAGCATAATGTGGATATATCCACTGCTATTGCATCTCAGACGGAGGAATCCGTGAAAGCCGCATAAACATATATATATATATATATATATATATATATATATATATATATATATATACACATATATATATATATATATATATATATATATATATATATATATATATATATATATATATACATATATACATATATATATATATATATATATATATATATATATATATATATATATATATGTATATATATATATATATATATATATATATATATATATATAAATTTCTTATCAAAGAGGCCTTTTTTGAAAAGTGATAATGCGCAAAATAACGAACTCACAATGATTCAAAAAGCTCTCATTAAAAAAGAAGAGCTGTTAAGCTACACTGAATGGCTGAAACTTTATATACATGTATATTAGAAAAACTAAGTTCTCAACCTACTGAAAAACCTTATGCTAAAGGGCAGATGTACTATGTGCTAACATAGTTAGAGACAAAGCAGGATCTCAGATTGTATGGATATACTAGGACAGAAGGGAAACCTCTCCCATGGTAATGCACCGGTTTGGAACTCATCATATCGTAAAGTAGAAGTTATGTTGTCACTTTTGTTTTGCCTATCAAAAAGTAATTTCTGTGGTGAAAACAAAAATAAATAATTATTAGTATTATAACGAGAGTAAAATTAAATTTCAATAAAACATTAAAAAGTAGTTACTTAGTTTAAACTGATCATTTATGAACAAAGCTTAAAACAACTGGAAATAAATGTTCAAATCTTAGCTGTTTTTGCTAGTAAATTCCGTGAACATAAATTGATATTATTACATATTATTAAAGTTTTATTATCCTTACTGAAATTCTGATGGCATCACTTCTATTGACTGGATTAAGATTTAATGTCAACAACTTAGGATTGTCATACATAACAATCCACGTACCAAATCGTTTTTTATTATATTCAAGATAGGGAAAACGATATGTGGTGAATATATATATATATATATATATATATATATATATATATATATATATATATATATATATATATATATATATGAGTTTGCAAATTCCAACTATGGAAATAGCTAACGAACGGATGTATTCCCGGATAAACACAAACTCATATTTCTCCATCCGTGAAACACTAAAAACTAACATATATATATATATATATATATATATATATATATATATATATATATATATATATATGGCCCACCTGTACCACCATACCAAGAAAAAGTCAAAACTTACCCTCCCGGCCACAGTGATACGGCAAAGGAACATGTTTCGTCTCTACTAGACTCATCAGGGTACCGACATGCACCTGTCTGTGCAAAAATCGGAAGGCAGCATACAACACTGAACTGAAACTGTTTTTGTGTTTGGACTTAGATGATCGGATTATTGGACTTTTCAGTGTATTACTTATTGTGCATTATTTTTATAAATCCTGGTTAAGAAATTAGTAAGTAATTTTGATTCTTCATTAAGACCATGTTGACCGATACGACATATATTATTATTTCTTTCACTAGATATCACCATCCCAAATTTGTACCCTTTTTTCAATATGTTTAAGCTTGCTTTTATACCATTTTAAATTATAATATATTTTTATTTTTGCTGTCAAGGCAATAATATGAACAGATACAGGAAGTGTGTTCCTGGTTGTATTGATTTAATTTCCACCACATATCGTTTTCTCTATCTTGAATATCATAAAAAACGATTTGGTAAATGGATTCTTCTGTATGATAACCTCAAGTTGTTAATGTTAAATCTTAATCCAGTCAACATAAGTTATCATGAATGTCATCAGTATTTCAGTAAGGATGATAAAAATTAAATAATATACATAAATAATATCAATTTATCTTCACAGAATTTACTAGCAACAACAGGTAAATTTTAGATATATGTTTCCAGTTGTTTTAAGCTGTGTCCCTAAATGATCAGTTTAAAATAAGTAACTACACTTTAAAGTTTTACTGAAATTTAATATTACTATTGCTATATTACTAATAATTATTTATTTTTGTTTCCAACACAGAAATTATCTTTTGATAGGCAGAATAAAAGTGAGAACATAACTTCTACCTTACGATATGATGAGTTCCAAACCGGTGTATTACCATGGGAGAGGCTTCCATTCTGTCTTAGTATTTCCTTGCAATCTGATATCATACTTTGTCTCTAAATATGTTATCACATAGTCCATCTACCTTTTAGCATAAGGTTTTTCAGTAAGTTGAGAACTACAATAGTTTTTCTAATATACATAGATATAAAATTCCAGCCATTCAGTATAGCTTAACAGCTCTTCTTTTTTGAACCAGAGCTCTTTTGGATCATTGTGAATTAATTATTTTGCCTATTATCACTTTTTAAAGCGATTAGAAACTGCAATTTCGTCAAAACTATTTGAAATATTGATCTGAAATTTATACCACTTTTTAAGCACTGTGGATCATGTTTTTATATAATATCTAAATTGAAGATTTATTTTTGCAAACGTTATAATTTCTTAAACAATTAGTAAATTTTATCTTTTTTTGAGATTGCCCCAGCAACATGTTATGAAAGGCCTTCCAGATGTGTTCGCAAGATTCGTAATTTTTCCATCTCTATTAACCCATACTTCAATTCACTGAAAACCTGGTGGGAAACACATATTTTACATACTATACGAAACACCTATCAGTTAATAGTCACAGACACAGTCGTAAAGATGAAATAATTGTTTTGGCTAAATTGGCCGACCGGATATCTTAGTTGTTCTGTGGTTAATTAAGAAAAAATTTATTTTACATTTAAATTTTGTCATAAATAATTTAATTTTCTGTATTATTTTTATACTATTTGTATAAATAAAAAAAAATAGTATGCAAGTAATTAATTTTTATTTACCTACTATTGAATAACTAATTCCAGAATTAAAGGAGACAACTATTAATAAAATAATAACTCTTCTGCAATATTTAACGTGGTCCCAATAAATATTCAATATTCCTGAATCGCTACTGGAATTTATACTTTTCTCTTCTTTATCTGCTAATTCTAACAATGTTAGAATCTTTTTCGATTGGCATAGTTTAAGTTTGCAGCATACTAGAATGACAAATGTCATTCGAGATGCGTTTTCTAAAGCTAAAAAGGGGAAATTTTTCTAAAATTATGAAATACTTAAATAATTTTCGTTCTTTTCTTGATAAAATTAGGGGACAATTACGCTTATTGCAAAAGCAAATTGTTTTTCATTTAAAATTATATATATATATATATATATATATATATATATATATATATATATATATATATGCGTCAGTTCGCTCGTAGACACCATACAGTGGGCTTTGAAAATGGTGAATGAGATTTCACCGAAACGTCAGCTGCCTTACAGTCCTGAGAGGGACTCAGCACATACACGGGATGCCCGAAAACCTTCGATTACATATATATATATATATATATATATATATATATATATATATATATATATATATATATATATATATATATATAAAGCGTTAAATGTAGGCGAAGTGCTGTTGATGTCGCCTAGTGTAATGTATATTAAAACTGTAACCAGATTCAACACTCAAAAAAAGCACCGGTACAAATTATGCTATTGTTATTTACAAAAAAGTTTAAAAAATTTATAATTTTGACAACCCATATTTCTCATTCTCAACTTTTAGACTAAAATAAATTGCACTAAATTCTCATAATTTAGCCTCAAGAACTTGCGCAAGAGTTTTGTACAGACCTTTTAAAGACACCCTGTATAAGATTTTTACAAAAATACTAACCAATAGATTAAGACTAAGATTAGATGGCTACCAACCAAAAAAACAAACAAGTTTTAGTACAACTGATCATCTAACAATGAAAATCCAGAGAGACAGAGCTAACGTTGAAAATTATAGTGGAATTTCGAAATTTTCACTATTTAGTAAGATTTTTGAAGGTATTGTTTACCAAAAGATGTGTCGTCTTTTTAGGCATGTGTTAGCAACTTCACAGCATGGCTTTATGGCAGGTCGATCAACTACTACTAATCTGCTTGTTTATGAGCAGTACTTGGTGGAGGCTTTGGAGGGGAGGTGTCAAGTGGATGCTATTTACACTGACTTCTCCAAAGCTTTCGACATGGTTAACCATCAACTTCTTATTTACAAGCTGGAAGGCTTGGACATCCATGGATCATTTCTACAATGGATCAATAGTTACCTGTCTGGGAGAGTACAGCGAGTAAAAATTAATAACTTTAAATCATCTGATATATTTGTTACCTCTGGTGTTCCTCAGGGTGCTCACCTCGCTCCGCTCCTTTTTAACTGCTTTATTAACGATATTGAGGACATCATAACTTTCAGTAGATGTCTTCTTTATGCACATGATTTAAACATATTTCGGGTTGTCAGGAGTAGCAAAGATTGCGAGGGCATTCAACAGGATCTAGCTCGATTCTCTGAATGGTGTAAGTTAAATTTTATGCACCTCAATGCTCCATTATAAGTTTTTATCGTAAAAGAGATTGGATAACTTTTGATTAGTTTTTTGATAATAACATGATTAATCGCGTTAAATGTGTGAAGGATCTGGGTGTTACATTTGATCGGGCCCTTTACTTCGACACACATATTGATTATATTGTGAACAGGGGTTTGAAGTTGCTCGGATTTGTGAAGAGAATGCTTACAGATTTTAATATTGTAGACTGTTTTAAAGTGATATACTGCTCTGTAGTTCATGATGATGATACTGCCGATGCTTTGAGGTTGCTACCATTGTGTGTGAGACATATATCTTGACCTCGTTCTACTTTATAAGATGTTAACTCTTGTATTGATTCTCCTGAACTACTCAATAATATTGGATTATCAGTTCCTCAAAGAGCTTTTAGAGCGCACAATTTGTTTGATGTGATATATCACCGAACGAATTATGGCATTAACAGTCCTATTTCTCGAATGTGTAGGGAAATGAATTCAGTTCCTACCAAGATTGATATTTTTCTTTTGCCAATTAATGTATTTAAATTAAAAATTTTACAATTCTTGAAAAACGAGTTAATATTGTCAACTGTCAATACTTGTCGTTTGAAGCACTTTGATGTATGTTTAGATTTGTAGGTTTTTTTTTAATTCTGACTCTTTTAAATAATGATATTTGTAAGTTTTTTAATTCTGACTGTTTTAAATAGTGTTCGTATTTTTTATTTTTGAAATGGATTGTATTTATTTGATCCGTTAGTATACTATTATTATTATTAAAAGAACGACAACTAATATTACATCCATCATTTCGATAGTATCCAACAATGGTCAGTAAAAAGCTTCTTATGCAATACCAATACCCTACATGGCTCAAAAGTAACTGTATGTTGTGCGATATCGGCTTCAGGAATTATCGTTCTGTACTTTTTTTGAGAACCGACGCGTCGTACTCCAGACTGTAAATAGTGATCGTTAATGTGGGATACTTCGGGAATTTTTGGTAACTCATCTGCAAGCATTTGTTGGCTTTGATCAGGAGACATAGTTTCAGCAAGATGGGGCCATCGCACATACAGCCCGAGCGTCTATGGAAGTCGTTCGAGTTATTCCCGAAAAGGCCATCTTTCGTTTTGGAGACCTGAAATGGCCAGTCTCGCAGTTTCACCCCATTGGACTTTTTTTTTGTGGAGATACCTCAGAAATAAAGTTTATGTTAATAGATCTATTTCCTTGCAAGACTTAAAATAAAAAGTACGGGAAGAAATTAATGGAATTCCACCCCACAAGATGTATTCAACAGTTTTTAACCACATGATGGCGGCATTGTAGGAGTGTTTGGAAGGCACCTCGACAATATCATTTTTAAATCCTAAAATCCGCCTATATTGTGTGTGTTTTTAAAACTTCAAGCAAATTTTTTTTAGCCTTTTAAAAGAGAAATCCATTCCTGGACACGTGGTATTTTGAAGGAAGTGGAAAAAATGTCAGTATATTTTTTATTATTAAATCTAAATCAAATCGCAAAATTTATACTATTGTGGAATTGATACTTATATAAATAATTGACGAAAAATTATAGTAAAACAATCAATAAAAAGATTTTCTTTTCTTTAATTAAGACAAGGAAAACTGAGAAAAACAAAGTAAAATGGACAATATTTTTTCATAACTCAAATTACCTTCATTTATATTTCTGGCTACTATTAACCTATGTAATTCAACTGCATGTCCTATGATACATAAGAAATAGATGAATTGACTCGTCATTGCATATATCATGTACAGGTAATGATAAATCGGTGTTGTGTTAGGAATTTTCTGAGACCATACACCAAGAATCATCATCAGTACTTTGCATAAACGAAATAATTTCTTTTCTGTCATAATTTCTTCAATAAGTTCGAATGCTTCAATATCTGCTGAAAATAATATTATTTTTTTAACATTTTTATAATTTATCTCTTTATGTCAAGTTGAAAGATGATGATGATGGGGATATATCTCTTACTAGGCTTATGTGTGATGGAAATGAGGCATTAATTAACTTTTTCGGAAAATTATATCTACCAAAGTTAAATATTTAAAACGCATATAAATTCTCCACCTGTAATAAACATACTCGTTTTTCTACCTTTGCCAAATACTATTGCTAATGAGGAGTGAAAAGGAATAAGCTGTTTTCTTGATTGAAAAGCGTTTCTATAAATACGATAAAATTGTTAGAAAATCGCTTTATCAAAAATTACTTTATCTTATTACTCTTCAAATTCAACACCAATTGGAATAAATCAGACGTATTGTTCTATTTACGAAGAAACACGTTTTAAGTTTTTTAAAACTGAAAATGGAAAAGATTGAAAAAAGAAACGTTTAGCTAGAAGCAAAAACTTGCGAACACAATTTATCCTATTCTGCCACAGCACTACAACGGCATAAGGTGGATATATCCACTGCTATTGCATCTCACTCGGAGGAATCCGTGAAAGCCGCATAAACATGTATACGCCATCCGGCGGAAGGTCGGCGAAGCCGCGTTCAGTGTTGCATGCTTCTTTCCGATCTGTCTTTTTTACAGACAGGTGCATGTCGGTACCCTGATGAGTCTAGTAGGTACGAAACATGTACCTCTGCCGTATCACTGTGGCGAGGAGGGTAAGTTTTTACTTTCTTCTCGGTATGGTGGTACAGGTAGGCCATCATCTCGATGGTGGCAGAATAGGATAAATTGTGTTCTGTAGCAATTTGTTCAAACTGTGAAACCTCTAACACGGAAATGATATGATTGGAACGGAGTTTACATTTACTGTTCGCATTTTACTTCATATATATATATATATATATATATATATATATATATATATATATATATATATGGGTTTAAAATCCGTTTTAATAATAAAACTACATATGTTATGCATATCTATGGACGTTTCGGTCACACTTGACCTTCTTCAAAATGATTTACAAAAATCTAGCTTTTTGTGTCGCATGTATCGTGTCAAAAAGTGAGCCATGTCTTAATAATATGTAGTTTATGTTGTGTTCCTCGCTAAAAACTTTAAATACATAAGATATGTTTCAACGGTTTTTTTCAATAGTCATATTATCATATGTCATAGCAACAAAGCCACTCGAAAAATGATTATTAGATATTTTTTATTATTACTGTTAATTAGTGTATACATGTAATTGAAAATATTGTATTTCTGGCAAAACCACTCATCCAATGTAATATATATATATATATATATATATATATATATATATATATATATATATATATATATTTATATATAGAAGAGATGCTATTTAAAACTGTAAAGTTGTTTTCACCTCAACTTTATTTAGTACACCTCACAAAATAATAAATATTTTTAAATGTACTTATACTAAGAGAAAATAAATATAGAAGAGACTGCCAAAAACTACTTGAAGGAACAACATGTTATATGCAGAGGAAACTAGTTGCGGCAAAGGAATAATACCCAACAACATCCTAAGGAACAACAAATTGTAAATAGATGAAATACAAGGGAAAGTAAAAAGACAAATGGAAAAAATACTTGATTACAGGAAGAGATGAAGGCTACAAAGCATACAAAGAAAAATGAAAGAAACCAAAATGGCAATGAAGAAGGTATAAAAGGATACGTGGAAAAATTTGGACACCAAATCACAGAAAACCACAGAAAAAATTAAAAACTATTCTACCACACATTAAAACAGCGCAGAAAATGGATTATAGCATGTTTAATATAAAATAAAGAAGGAAACATAATAACAAATGATGATAGAATAATGAAAAGATATAGAGAGTATATTGAGAAACTATCATCTATAGAAGTAATAAGACAACAGGAAGAAGGTGCAGAGGAAGAAAGAACAAGCAACGGATTGTATAAGAAAAGAGGAATTAGAAAAAGTGTGTGGGAAAGGTGTTGGCTTTGAGGAATGATGTATTTAACAACGCAAAAGTACCCAAGGGCTGGAAAACTTCTTAGGAGACTGCTGAAGAAATTGCACTAATTACAGAAATGACACTCTCAAGTGACCCAAGAAAGGTATTTGCAGGAATGAAGAGAAAAACTAAGAAGTAAAATAGAATCCACACTAAAAGACATCCAATATGGATTTAGGAAGACCAGAAGCACATAAACCCTCATATTTATTATAAGACAAATGAGCAAAGAAATAAACAATAAGAAAAGACAAATACATATATGTTTTTACTTGAAGAAAGACTTTGATAGAATACGGAGGAAAGATGTGTGAAATGTTCTAAGAGAGAGGAAAGTTGACAAAAACAACATAGAAGTACTAAAGGATATATATATATATATATATATATATATATATATATATATATATATATATATATATATATATATACTGTGGAAATATGGACATAATTAGAACACACAGTGAAGAATCAAAGAATTTGAAACAAGGCAAATTGCTAAACAATGATGCATAATAAATACTTTCGTCTTCCTAACAAGACTAGCTGAAGCAATGGAAAAAGCCAAGAAAAATATGAAACGATTGGAATTGAGCTATCGGAAATGAGACCAACATAAATGAATGAGTTGATATTTGCAGACTACATGACGTTCATAGCGAACATAGAAGGAAACCTAAACCACAATCTTGAGATAACAGAAGAAGAATTACAGAAGATAAATATGAGAATGAATATACAAGAAACTAAAATCATGGTAGTTTCGAAGATTAAGAAAACACTTGAAATAAAGCTGGATGGAAAGCAAGTTGAGCAAGTAGTCTTCTTCAGGTATCTGGACACAAATATAGAAAAAAAAATGGGAAAATAGAAACGGACATGAACAAAACATTACTAGGAAAAAGAGAAATACGGTAAAAGATAAAACGGAAGTAGTGAAAAAAATTATGAGACTAGCACCACAGTAGCATCATGGACTTTGTTAAAAAGACGGGAATCACGATTCAGTGTATCGAAAATGAGGTTCTGAAGCAGAATAAGAAACGATAAAAAAAAATCAGACATACAGATGAAACCCGCATATAGAACTCATTAACGATACTATTAAAAGGCACTTAAGAGTTTTGTCATGTGGGCCGGATAATAGACTTACTAAAATAGAATTTAAAATGTATGTGTAAGGGAAATACGAAAGATGTAGACCAAAGTTAAAATTAGGAAAAAAGCAGAGAAGAAGGCTATAACATGAAGTTAAATAAAAAAAATTAATTCAGGACGGGTCAGTTAAACCAGCTATTCATTTAGTGAAATTTGTAAAAAGATTTTTTTGAGTAAAAATATTTTCTATATATGAATCATTATATATATATATATATATATATATATATATATATATATATATATATATATATATATATATATATTTGAGTCAAGAAAATCTACAATACATTAAAAAAAAGGAACTAATTTAACTTACAATTGTAAAAATCTTACTCTAGATCGCTTTTCTTCAAATGACTATTGTTAAATGGGGCCGATATTTTTTAACCTGACATTTTAAAGCAAAACGAAATGTGGGTTAAAAACAAACTCAAAATAAGTACTATTTTTATGACCGAAGTTGAATTTATTACAGTTTTGAAAATGAAACCTCTAGAAATAGATGTTTAGAGGAAAATAATTTTGTCATGGACGGGGATTTCATACATTAATATATTACATCCATTTTTTTTAAGAAAATTTAATATTAGACGAAAAGTCTAAATAATTTCACATTAGTTAAATATAAATTCAATAAACATTAATGATGGTTATGAATGGTTTGTATAAAAAGTGTCGGGAAAAGATATTGCTACAAGGCCTCAAAATTTATCAAAGTACATCCCTTAAGCGTCGACATACTTTTGCCAATGGCTCTTCCACAACTCGAAGGCTGCCTGGAAGGCGCATTCCAGAAGGTCTTTAAGAGTACGCGGGTAAGCTTCTTTTAAGGTACTGAGAGTTCCATGGTGTTGTCCTCTGAAGGAGGATTTCACTCTTGGAAATGAAAAATAATCTGTTGAGACCAAGTCGGGACTGTAAGTGGGTTGGAGAATCGTCGCAGTGTCAAGTATTCGGTCACCATGGAACAGGTGTGGCTGTGTGCATAGGCATGATGCAATTTTCATTTTCCAGCGATGGCTGGCCTCACCCAGTTCACCTTTCCCTTCAGTCTTCTTAGCACTTCTAGGTAAAAAGGACAATTTTCTGTCGATTCCTCAGGTTGTCGTTAGTTCTTGACGTCAACGGCCGTCCAGCGCAGGGCTCGTCCTCCACACTTTGTCGGCCGTCTCTAAGGAGCTTGTGCCACTTAAAAACTGCAGTTTGAGACTTTATCTTTGAATACTTGGCGAATCATGTCCAACATCTGCGTACCCTTTGGGCTGTTTGGCTGTCAGAATAAATGTAGATATATTGCATTGCATATATAGATTTGTATGTTAGATAACATCATAATATATTATTCTGTAGGGCTTAACTGTAACCAGAGCTAGACAAAGCTTTACGTAGAAGAGCTTCAAGCAGTACTCCCTAGTCAAAATTATTTTATTTTCTCAGCTCCAAAATTAACTTTTAAACCCCAAACTGTTTAAAAAAAGGTCTTAAGAAGCTACAAAGGTTTTCTGAGAGTTTTTTGAAAATACTTCAGCTTCTCGAGAAAGGCTTGAAGCCTTTTAAAAGTGTTTGAAATAAAAAATTTTATACCCAAATATATTGAGAATAAACCTTTTTGTACAAGCAAGAGATTAAATGTGAAAGTGAAAAGATAACATTTTTCTGCTACATACTATTTTAAATAATAATACTTATATGATGGATGAAACTTATAATTTAATTTTAATTTTCACTTGCGTTACCTGTCCTGCACGGACTATACTCCATCAGAAAAAAATTATTTCTGTCAGACGAAACCAAACCTATACTATACAATGGGTAGGACATTTCAAAGAAGTTACACCAACAAAGGAAGAGTTAAAGTTTGGCTGCCTTAAAATCTGACCCATCGTCATGAAGAAGAAGGATATCTTGTGACATAAAACAAAATTTTTTTTTAAATCAAAATTTCAGTAAGAAATAAAGAAATGTATCTGCCGTATCTAAATATTTGTTATATATGTATTCTTCTTTCAGGCAAAGAAAAGAGAAGAATATATACAAAAAGTTTATATCCTGCAAACACCACTCTGGTCCTCTCTCCATACGCGTTCCCATCACCTTATGGTCTCGTCAGTAGAGCGACCTCGATGTCAGACTGAAAAATATCGCCAGTCGAAAGACATCTATGAATTACCGGAGTATATATATATATATATATATATATATATATATATATATATATATATATATATATATATATATATATATATATATATGAAGTAAATGTGATTTCAGCACTACAACGGCATAATGTGGATATATCCACTGCTATTGCATCTCACACGGAGGAATACGTGAAATCCGCATTAACATATATATATATATATATATATATATATATATATATATATATATATATATATATATATATATATTCTCGTTTCAGATAAAGATTCATAGATGTCGTTCGATAGGTGCAGATTTGCAATATCCTACCGACGTACTTAGGAATTTATATTTCATATATCAGTTATTTCCTGCGAATATTGTTCTCGGTCCGATACAGCTCCACTGACGAGACTATAAGGTGATCGAAACGCGTATGGAGAGAGAACCAGAGTGGTATTTGCAGGAAATAAACTATTTGTATATATTCTTTCCCCTTTTTTACCTGAAAGGAGAGTACATATATAACAACAAAACAGAGTGTTTTTGTTCAATAACCACAAGTAATTTTGTTGAATTACAGAAGTTCTCTGGTTATAAGTATTAAGCACAAAATCCTTATTCGTCGTCAAATCCCGAATGGGATATAGCACTTGAATAAGAAGAAGAAAAAGGTGAATTTTAAAAATTATACTACAAAAAAGGTCTCTCAATCTTTCTCAAATATACAAGTTTTTGGGATACTTTTATTCAGCAATTTGTTCTAAATATTACTGCTTTTGTAAGTAATTTTACGCTGATATAATAGTTTTCAATTACGAGCAAATTTTCGTATCGGAACTAGCCAACGAGTAAGATACTTATTGCGCAGAACGCGAGGGTGTCAAGAACATTCCCTTGCGGTGAAGATGCCGGATACGCGTGCTGTGTGTTAAGTATTGTTACGCATACTTACGACCATGCTAAATGTATAAGTACCAACATCTTATGGGAAGTAGAGAAGTTAACTGCAGGACTAGGCAAAACTACAGTAGTACAGCGTCATCTTGTGGGGAGCAGCTGAATTACGCAAAAACATCAATTATGCTCTGTTAATTGAAGTATGCAATGCCATATAATAGCGAGTAGCAGAGCTGGAGCAGTTTTGTGTAATCTTTTTCTGGAAGATTGGAGTACTTTCAAGAATTTTCGAAAATACGCACCGATGATAGATGGTACTAAAACGAAAGACAACAGAAAGAATTAGAATTCGAAGCGACAACTGTGGTCTGAAGAGCGAAATTAAGTACAACTAGTTGGTTTTTTATCTATAGATTCTTAGTAAAAATAAGTGTGTTAATTATGAGTGTTAAATTTAGTTAAAAGTTCCTTAAAGAGAAATTCAGTGCATTTTATTTCCTCAAACCCCTGCTTTGAATACTATTAACTGGCATTGCTTTGATTTCAGTTTACGTCCTTTTTGTGTCAATTTATACAAATATGGAAAATAAACGAAACCTAAATAGTGAGTGTTAAACAATGGAGATATCAATGTTTTGTGATTAAGTCAAAGTAAAAGTCAATGTATATAATTTTTAATGAAATAATATCAATCTCCAAGGAATACAATATAAAACATCATTATGAGACTAAACTTTCTCAAAATTTTTCCAAATTTGCTAAAACCCTACGGTAAGAAAAATATAAATCTTTGAAATGCGGGTTGAAATATCAACAATTATTGTTTTAGAAAGGAAATGCTCAACAAGAAGCAGAAACTCACGCTAGTTTCGGTGTGGCTCATTCAATAGCGAAACATGGGAAACTATTTATTGATAGCGAGTTAATTAAGGGCTGCCTGGTTGCATCGACAAAAAAAATGTGTTTGGGAAAAGTCAATTTATTTAAAAACATAAGTTTGTCTACAAACACTGTAAAAAAAAGGAGAGATATTGTTGTGTATTTCAGTGTATATTTTGAATTATCGGCCAAGCGCTTTCAGTCTTACTCAGATCATCCTCAGTGCTCAGACCTCGTCAAAGGGCACACAGGGCAAATTGTATATGGGATTTGTACTGTGTAAAGGCTGTGCTGGCGTTGGAGACTTCTCCAAATGGCAAGGTTGAGGTGTGCCCTTTGACAAGGTCTGAGCTCTGAGGATGATCTAAGTGCTTGGCCGTTAATTCAAAATATACACTGAAATACACAACAATATCTCTCATTTTGATTTCTTCGGTGTACAACCTGTTAATAACTTATTAACTTATACAAACATTGTGGTTTGAAGAGTAAATAACATTGCAAAAAATATGGTAATTTAAATGTTTGGCAAAAATCGACCCTCTTTGGCCCTGAAAGGTTTAAAAGCTGTTCAGATGTTATTTTTTATTCAAGAGAGATAGATAAAAATTATGAAATGCATGAAAAGCTTCTTTATATTCATAGTATTCAAGGCAAGACTACTGAAGGCATCTTTAAATTGAAAATGGTGTTCAGAAAAACAACTAGTTCTTCTACGGAAAAATTGGAAATGTATTACTGCTGATGATGAAAAAATTAAAGATGTCATTGTCCTGGTCTCAAAGGCCGTCACACAAGAATGTCACTAGTTTAAAGTCAGTTATATCAGATCACATGCGCTTAATTATCATCAATTCTGTGAGAGTTTAGAAAATTATTTACAATATCATATCATAAAAACTTAACTCATAACTTAACTCTTATATCTTTGAATGTAAGTAGTTGTAGCGCATTCTTTAAAATATCTCACAATAGTCTTGGAAACTTCACAAAGTTCAAAATGACCTCATGAAACTTTAGAGTATGATTAAATTCATTACTTTAACGTGAATTAACTATGAAATAGTTCAAATAGTTTCAAGTTTGATAAAAGCTTCAATACATTGAAATTCAAAGGACTTAATCACGAACTGCAATATCTGACAGGAAATCTTGCCAAAGTGATTTTTATGCAGATTTGTAAAAGTGTTAATAATTGCAATTAATCAAGAAAGTGGTTATTTTAGACGATACCGATCAATTATTTGTTATATTCCAACGTTAAACTAAAGACCCAGTAAAATAGCAAACTCCTAAAATGTATGTTAGTACTTAAAGATGTTGCAATACTATTTTTATAGTGATACGAATGACTGCATTTGGCTTACATCAAACCATATATCCTGATAAATAACAAAATAACATATATATATATATATATATATATATATATATATATATATATATATATATATATATATATATATTAATTTGAATTTCTATCAGATCTTTAAGAAAATATAAATTTATTTATCTATCTACCATCAGCTAATCTTCGTATGCATAAAAATCAAATACGAACTGTGCGTGTATACGCCACTGAATACTTTCATAAATAATTTTTCCCCTCCGTAATGTAAGCCCTTTTATTTCTTTATTTCCGTAATTATATACGATAGAAAAAATCTCGACCCTTCCTCCTGCATAGAAAAATTGTGAAATGAGGTTTTTTTTTCTTATAATTTTGTGAAACAATATCGGTCTTTTGAGAAAATCTGCACCTGTTGCAGCTTTGTGAAGAATTCAGAGTGTAATATTATGTTTATAATTAATAAATGAATAAGTAAGGTGTTTATAGTTTCTTTAGTATAATATATAATCTTGTTACCCAAATTAGTAACAAAAAACACACTTCGCAGTAACTCAGTTTTAATGTCGTAGCTTCACGACTAGTCTCTGAAAACACGGAATAATTGGTCTGACGAGAAATTGCTGCATATAAAAAAATTAGTTACCAATTATACCTGTTCCTCCTAGTGTTGATAAGAGAAAGATAAAGTGATTATTTGGAAGCAAATATTCCCAGTGCGAAAGGGAATCACCTGGAATGAAATATACTAAGGAACACATCTTCAGGTAATGAATCTGCTAGGATTAACAAAGGCTATCAGCCTCGAATGACTGGAGGTCATGGTCCCAACAAGACCAAAGCATTAAAGATAAAGTATCACCACTATTATTAATACATGCCTCAAACTGATCTCTTTAAAGACGCCACAGTTTAAAGATAAACATCCGATTTCACTACGAAGGTTTAAAACTTAGTCCCGATCTAGCTGCAATAGAAGTTAGATCTTCAGATCGACCATTTTTGTTTTCCTTTATGATATTATTGTAACTTGTATTGCCTATGTGAACAAACAAATACTTTTGATTCAAAACTTATTTGACTTATTGTGATACTTCTCAATTTAAACCCTATCTACTGTCAGTTTAGAGCGGTTTTTAAGTTAGACCTAGTTAGTGAAGTAGTGGGGAAGGATTTCAATTTTTTCAATTATATAGATTAAAATTTTTACTTTTGGGAAATATGGGGGTCCAATATAGTTACTTTCTAAAATTATTTTCATATTACACATGGTGCCCAAAAGCTCTAAAAGTATCAAAGTTACATTTTTTTAAATAGAACTCTCTGTATAATATTGCATTTTTGGATTCCCCGATCAAAATAAGTGCCTATTTAGTAAGATTTATAGTAGCTAAACATTAAGGGTTTTTAAATAATTTGAATTTTGACAAAATCTAACCTAATTTTCATGGTTCAAATACTTAAGAAGTATTTCAGTTATGTACTCCAATTTACAGTTAAGTGTAGCAATAAATCATATTTTATATCTCAATTATAATAAACTTCCTATATTCTTCAGGATGCCTAAAAATTAAAACCAATCCAATAAGAACTTTAAGTGGCTATAACCAAATATTATTATAGCTATTGCGTTAGCTATAATAATCTTTGCTGTAACTTAATTAATTTAAATAGAACGCTATACTTTTTACTTTCCCAGAAAATGTACCTATCAAATGATATAAACTATATAGCCAAGTCTTTGCGTTTTCACAGAATACGCCAGATAATTGTTTTCTGCGCCATTTTGTGTTTTTTGAATAGATATTCTAATGTATCTAGTTGCCTATGGCATTTGGAAATGACAGGTAATTTACAACTATAAGAATAATAATCTGGAATATCTTTACAAATTTTCAGAAACTCGGAACGCGATTTATAGTCGTCCAACAGGCTATAGCAGTACTAATGGTAACAACATATTGACGACTGCACCAAACAGAAGCAAAATATTTATTGTAGATTTTCGAAATGTCGACCATCCATTTCCAAACACTTATACATTATTTTTTCGAAACCACTGCTAACTCTGGACAACATTTGCGGGATTACAGTTTGAAAAGCGTCTATTGTGCGTATTTTCATATCTTGTGGTGTTGTCCAGGGCCCATTGTAGAAAATTTCTTTTATGTATCCCCATGAAAAGAAATCTGGAGAGTTAATTCCGGAGATCTCGGGGACCAATTTTGAAATCCGTCTCTCCCAATCCACCTGTTTCTAAAGTTGACATTTAAAAATTACCGAACCTCGCGATGATAATCAGACGGAGTTCCACCCAGTTGAAGCCATATAGTTGTTCTATTATTTAAAAGGACATCTTCTAATAACACTAGAAGTTGGTATAAAAGAAAATCGCTATATTCATGCGGATTTGAGTCAGAATAGTAATGGAAGTTGAGTCTATTAACGAAACCATTGTTATGAAAAGTACATTCATCACTAAACAACATATTATAAAAAAAGTTTTCATTTTCTGTCATTTTATCTAACACCCACAAACAGAATTCAGTTCGGTTGCCAAAATCATTTCTGTGAATCTCTTGATAAAGCTGAATTTTATAAGGATGAAATCTGCATTTGTTAAGAATTCTCGCAACACTTGCTTGGCTAATGTTAGTGTTTTCGTATTCTGACTAATATTGGGATTCTCGATCACTAAATTAAGTTCAGTAAAAATATTTTCTTCATCCTCAGTGATTGGTGTTCTTATAACAGGTTTTTTATAAGTGGCATTTCTACTTTTCCGAAACTAGCTTCATAGCCTCACAAAAACGGCTGGTTAAGGATGGTTTCTTTCAGAAAATCGTTTACGGAAGACTGGATTCGTATGACATCAAGGCAAACTCGGCAGAGTTCCAGCGAGGTGATAGAATTTGATTATGGAACCCACAAAGAAAGAAGGGCAAATCGCCTAAGTTGATACAATCATGAGAAGGACCATATACTGTTCGGAAAAAATCAGTTACGTTGTTTATAGAATTAACGAAGTTCTAAGATCAAAATGAAAGTAGTGCATCAATACAGATTGAAGCCATACCACAAAGATATCGAAGCTGATCGAAGCGGTCAGAATTAAGAAGGGGCAGTGTTATAAACGACTAGGAGAAACTTATTTATAAGCCCTCGTGTATAAATGTTCTGGTGCGTTGAGCCATCTTTGTAATAATGTGCCAAAAGAAATATTATATCGATGAGTCATATTTCTAGATAGATTTCAACTTTAATATTCTAGATTTGTATAAGAAATGCCATAGGCATATAAATAATAAAGATATGATTAGAGTTTTAGTTGTATTCGAATAGTGAAAATATTAAGAAGCAGTAATAAGATAGTTGTGTTTTAGCTGTGTTAAGAAGTAGTTAAGTATTGGAAATATTAGTGGAAGGTGTTGTGTTTTATTCTGTGGACAGTGAGCGATTTTAAAGAGACAAAATCGTAATAATAATGAGAATATTGAAATTGCTATTTTGGGATATTTCGCTGCATATCCAGCAATGTATGTAAGACAAGCTGCTTTAGGATTAGGATTATCCAAATCAACAGTTCATAAAAAATTACGCAAACATAAATTTCATCCATAAACATTTTCCATAGTTCAATATCTAAAAGAAGTGACATTCTGTGAATTTATCATAACTTGGATGCAAGTAAGCAATTCATTTGGACAGATGAAGCTAAATATACAAAAAATGCGACTTTAATCGATACAATTCTCATTGGCATCAGCAACATTCCCATTTCTAGTATAAAAGGCAGGGTCGGATCTATTTTTCTGAATATGAAGTTCTTGAAGAGGGGGGGGGCGATCACAAGAAAAAACAACTGGTCGACAGGGGGGGAGAATGCGGGCAGTATACACATTCCTAGTATAAGAGGCTGAATCGGGTCTATTTTCCTGAACTCAAAGCTCTTGGGGGGAGTGGCTATCGCAAAAAAAATAAGTTGTCAATGGGAGGGGAGTGCAGCATACATATTACTAATATAAAAGGCAGAATCGGTTATATTTTCCTGAACTTAAAGCTCTTAGGAAGGGGAGAGGCGATCACAAGCATAAACATTCCTATACTCTCTTCAAGAACTAGAGAGAATAATAAAACTGTTACCGAAACTTCCAATTTACCTGCTCCAGTGCCGCAGGTAACTGAGAACTGCCGTGAATCTAATTATATTTAATTATATTTAAACAAAAGGTTTTATAAATTTTGCAACAATAGAGTTTCTGATTTCTGTCAGTAAGCAAAGTACACCTTACGGAGTGTCCTTATTTGTGCTTGTTTTTATGTATTATTTGAGATTAGTGAGATTCTCAAAAGATATGGCTTCCACATTTATAATTATTCTAAAATCGTTAAACCAGGGCATTTTTTCCTCAATAATATAAGAATAAAAGAAAATGTGGAAACTCGATCTCATGATCGGTGAGATAGAGGAACCAATTATAATTAATTTAGGCGAAGATAGCTTCACTGACTTGCATTACGAATTAGATACGTAATGTTTACGAACGTAAACACAATTTATAATTTAAAATTTTTAACACATAAAAATTAATTACATTTGAATCCCTTTTTAGTGTTTAATTGTAATTCTGCAGATTGTTTAAGAAATAAATAAACTGAAACGTCAAATGTCCTAAAAATGTTTTTAATTAATAATAAAATGACCGATAGCCCCAAAAAATTTTAATATTATATGGACGAATTTATTTTTTATATACGTTTAACTTCTTGTATTTTTGACGATGGGTATTTTGTAACTATTTATTATAATTTAGAATTTGTTGAGAGAATAAGGCTACGTTTTAGTCTGAATGTGCCTAAAACGGTTTCTATGCCAAAATTAAAAATAACAAAAATACAGTTGTGATTTGTGTTAAATATGTCAAAATTATTTAGATTTTCTAATGTATGTGAATTATTAAAAAATCATAAGAAATAAAATAATATTATAAAAACTTTTGTTTTAAGTTTATTACCGAAATAATATTCTATGCCATAAATACTTAGTGATAAAATAAACCTCTTTTCGATGCTTATGACAAGGATTAAAATCCTTTTTAACACTTCACACATCCAAATATCTACTGTTATCCAACCCAAATGGTCCATTATTGTAGACTGGTATTTTTGATTATAAAATTTCTAATCCATTCCTATGAAATAGATATATATATATATATATATATATATATATATATATATATATATATATATATGTCTAACAGATTTTGCCAAAGGCACCGGACTAAAGAACACATTGCATTTTTAATTTCTGCGTAAAATACTATACATATTTCACGTATAATATTCTATACTCAAGTCTCACCATTTTTTACATATTTAAATTTTTATGTAAAAAATGACTTTTGCGGACCAAAACTTAACTATAAATTTTTCCTACAAGGTAGTCTTTATTATTTACTTTCTGTTAGTTTTCTTGTAGACGAAGATCGACTTTAGTAGTCTTTTTACGATATTTTGAAAATTAGTGGTCAAAAAAGAAGAATAAAAATTATATTTAAAAAATCGTCAAAAGCCAATTTTTTCAAATAGAAAGCACCTATTATTATAATTTTAAAATATTAAGTATTTAAAAATAAGGGTAACTTTGTATAAGGTTGTCTATTCCAAAAAAATTGTAGTTTTCAAAATATTGGCAATTCAACATCTTTCTATTGTAAAAATACTATACGGCTTTTAAGTTTTGTTATTAGTTGGCCATGACCGCGAGGCGTGGCGAAAATGAAACAATCGAACCCTACAGAATTGTCACTATTTCTTGCCATTTCACATTCATTAATAACAATCATGCCGGGCCAAGTAAATTACATGCAGGAATATTATTTAAACTTATTTATTATTTATGGAGAATGTGAATGTGAGTTATTTCGAGAACATGCGATACATTCGCGATCCGATATCCGCAGAAACAGAAACCAACACTACCAACTTTTAAAGCGATTATAAAAAACTTCAAGAACTTTGGATCTATAAAAGCTGAAAGAAATAGAAGTAAACCAGTTATTAATAAAATAAAAATATAAAAATTATTTGAGTAAATGTTCAAATTGACGCCCTTAAATTTCCAAACATTTCTCGCACCTAAGCAGGAACTTTTCATGGGTGGCTCTTCTTATTGACTGAGGATTAAGTTCTTCAAATGCTATTCTGATGCGCTGCTTTCAATATTCCGTGGTGGTTAATACGGTGTTGTATACTTTATTTTTGATTGTCCCCCATATAAAAAAATCAAGGACTGGTTGGGGAAGCGAGGTGGCCAAAGATAGGCCCCTTTCTTGGTTATCCATTGATCATAAAACAAGCTTAGCAGAAAATTGTTAACTAAATGACTATTATGTGGAGGCGCCCCATCATGTTGATACATTAGATTTCTATGATCATCCAGCGACAAGTTATCTAAATAGTTCCCGTCGAAATAGCGCTCAGTTATAAGATAAAAAACGTATTTTGTATCTAGAAGTCTTCAAAAATGGCTAACTTATTCAGATTATCTTGGTAGAATTCTAGGGCGACGACACCGTCATTTCCTATAGCACACACGTTAAACTGCCAAGACTCTTGAAAATTTAATTCTCCAAATGAATGTATGTTTGAATCGCTCTAATAGTGGGAATTGCGTCGATTAAACAATCCATTTTTTGTGAATTTGGCTTCGTCCAACCAAATAATATTATCCAAAAAAAACAGCATTTTCTTGTGAGCGAAGTAAAATAAATTGACAGAGTTCTACTTTTCGTGGAAAATCAGTGCGTTTTAAATGTTGTACTATGGAATATACATAGGGATGAAAATTGTGTTTCCATAAAATTTTTAAAACCTATGTTTGAAATAATCCAGACTCTAATGCTACTTGCCTTGTAGATATTGTCGGATATGCGGCGAAATATCCTAAAATTGTAATTTCAATATTTTCATTATTAGCAACTGGCTTATTTCTATTTCTTTTTGCTTTTATGGATCCAAAGTTTTTGAAGTTTTCTCTAATCCTTTTAACAGTTGGTGGTGTTGATTTCTGTTGCTGTGGATATCAGATCGTGAATGTATCGCATGTTCTTGAAATAATTCTCCATAAATCATAAATAAGTTTAAATAATCCTCGTGAGTGAAATTTAATCGCCCCGGCAGGAGTATTATTAATGAATGTTAAATGGCAAGAAATAGTGATAATTCTGAAGGGTTTGATTGTTTTATTTTCGCCACGTCTGGCAGTCACAGCCAATTAATAACAAAACTTAAAAGCCGTATAGCATTTTTACAATAGAAAAATGTTGATTTGCCAATATTTTGAAAACTACAAATTTTTGGAACAGACAATCCTATACAAAGTTAGCCTTATTTTTAATGCTTAATATGATAAAATTATAAAAATAGATGTTTTCTATTTGAAAAAATTGACTTTTGACGATTTTTTAAATATAATTTTTTTCTTCTTTTTTGACCACTCTGTACTAATAATTTTCAAAGTATCATAAAAAGACTACTGAAGTCTATTTTTGTCTATAGGAAGACTAACCCAAATTAAATAATAAAGACTTTTTTATAGGAAAAATTTATAGTTAAGATTTGGTCCACAAACGTCATTTTTGACATAAAAATTTAAATATGTCCCAAACGACGAGACTTAAAGAAAATTATATATAAAATATGTCTAGAATTTTACTTAGAAATCAAAAATGTAATAATAATAATAGGATGTCCTATTTAAAATAAGCAAGTTGACATCTACTCCCGGTATAACCGGAAGTGCCGCCATCTTGAAAATATTTTAGCCAACTCTCCCCCATGCACGTTAGTATACTGTTAAATTTTCGGATTCTTTCTAATTATAGTTTTCCCACAATTGATCGATAAAGTTCCCGGAGATTCACCCTGTATATTTTTCCATATACCGAGTGTCAACGAATCTATTAGACAAGTCATAATTTCTAGAGTATTACGTGTATCAAAATGAGAATTGGTACAGGTGAATGGTATGCGAAGAGGAGAGTTTTCGCATATTTTCCACTTTCCGGTCACTTCCGGTTTCACCGGAAATGGCCCCGGTTTTGAATTTTTAAATGGAATACATTGTATATTTTAACATTTTTGGATTTCTGAGATAATTCTAGATCAGAATATGATATTTTAAAAACTTTTTACGTCTACTTCATTTTTTTAGAGCCACTTTTAAAATTGCATCTAGGTGGCCATTATCGGAGGCAAACTAATCTAACGGCCTTAGGTGATGTCAAAAAAATACAATAGCAAAGTTTTGGTTACTAGTATGAAAGACAGGAATAAAACAAGTTGACAAAATTACGTTTTCATTTCTAACTATTAATTTTCAAATGGCGACCCCTTTTTGACAACTACTTTTCGAAAAAAGCATTGTTTGACGAATCTAACGGTACTAATTTATTTGCGATTGGATTAGACATAAGAACAGAAATTAAATATTATTAAGCAAAATACTGGATAATTTATTTACTTATGGCAAGTGCGCCATGGACAGCCATGTTGCATAATAATTTGCAACTGTTTTTATCTCAAGTCTTCTTTGGAAAACAAAGCACTCACTTAAGTAGATAATGACAGTGACATACGCTCTAAGAACAGACGTAAAAGTTTCTTAATTTTCGTTAATATTAATAACATATCCACTTTTTCAATTTGAGTATACATTATTTTAACGAGAATTTAAACTAAACTTAACGAAAATTAAAAAACTTTTACGTCTGTTCTTAGAGCGTATGTCACTGTCATTATCTACTTAAGTGAGTGCTTTGTTTTCCAAAGAAGACTTGATAAAAAGAGTTGCAAATTATTATGCATCATGGCTGTCCGTGGCGCACTTGTCATAAGTAAATAAATTATCCAGTATTTTGCTTAATAATATTTAATTTCTGTTCTTATGTCTAATCCAATCGCAAATAAATTAGTACCGTTAGATTCGTCAAACAATGCTTTTTTCGAAAAGTAGTTGTCAAAAAGGGGTCGCCATTTGAAAATTAATAGTTAGAGATGAAAACGTAATTTTGTCAACTTGTCTTATTCCTGTCTTTCATACTAGTAACTAAAACTTTGCGATTGTATTTTTTTGACATCACCTAAGGCCCTTAGATTAGTTTGCGTCCGATCATGGCCACCTAGATGCAATTTTAAACGTGGCTCTAAAAAAATGAAGTAGACGTAAAAAGTTTTTAAAATGTCACATTCTGATCTATAATTGTCTCAGAAATCCAAAAATGTTAAAATATACAGGGTGTTCCATTTAAAAATTCAAAACCGGGGCCATTTCCGGTGAAACCGGAAGTGGCCGGAAAGTGGAAAATATGCGAAAACTCTCCTCTTCACATACCATTTACCTGTACCAATTCTTATTTTGATTTACGTAATACTCTAGAAATTATGACTTGTCTAATAGATTCGTTGACACCCGGTATATAGGACGAATTGGTTCCCGGTTGGATTTTATGTTTCTTTACCAAATAAAATTTATACGTTTAAAAAAAATTAAATTTGCCTATTTTTACTGAAAACAGCCTAAATTATAAAACGTACTAAAAATTTCTTGTGGCACGACGAAGTTTTAATTTTGTCAACTAGTGCAATCAATATTAAAATCATAACATAGTATTAAACTATCCTTCATAAAATAACACCTATCGAGCTGGAAGTAATCAATTTTCCAAAAAAAAAAATTAGTATAAAGGTTCACAATATATGGTTTTTTAACTCCAAGCTCTGAACTGACAGTAGTCGCATGGATCAGAGCAATGTTAAATCAGAGAATAATATACGCTGAGCTTTTAAAGCACTGTCATGTAGGGGCTGTCCACAGGGAGGAGTGCTATCGCCTTTGCTGTGGAGCCTTGTGGTGGACAACCTGTTGAGTGAACTGAATGATGCCGGTTTATATACACAGGCCTATGCTGATGGCCTGGTCATTTTGTGCGATATCCGGGACCTGGGCAATGATGCTGGCTCTCCGGATCGCGGAACGATGGTGCCACAGGGAAGGGCTCGGAATAAACCTGGACAAGGCCGAGATGGTACTCTTTACAGAAAAAATGGGGAGACTTCCCACAATTACATTGGTGGGAATGACTCTTCAATTTAAGGGATAGTTAAATACCTGGGAGTAATTCTGGACTCACGACTGAGCTGGAATGATCATATTGAGGATCGAACCAAGAAAGCCATATGTGCTTTGTATAATGGCGTTGTACAACAAAGCGCAAACACATTTTTCAACTTGACAAAGTTCAAAGAATCGTTTGTGTGGGAATGTTGAGTGCGATGAGGACTGCTCCCACCAGGGCTCTGGAAGTCCTGGTGAACCTGACTCCTCTTTACTTATACATAGAGAACGAGGCCTTGAAGACTGTTTATCGTCTCAGTTGCCTAGGACTCCTTGGAGATATCCCTGCCAAGTAGAGAGGATTGGGAGAGAGAACAAAATCTTCCGAAAAATGGATCCTGGTGGCATACTGATGGCTCTCGACGAGATGAAAGAGCCAGAGCTGGAGTATTCGGCAGGAGCACAGGGATCAGAGAGTACCACCCTCTCGGACAATGAGCGACAATCTTCACAGCGGAAATTTATGCTATTATATGACAGTGAACGGCTGCACAGTCAGACTTGTATGAGTCCCGGGTCTCTCGAGCATACGCGGGAATGAGGAAGCATACCCTCTGGCAAAGTTGGGTTCGACAACTAAACCGTATGGACCCCAACCAATACTACCGGTCCCAGTTACTATTGGCAAGAGGAAATTAAAATCGTTGCTTGAAAGCAAATTTATTGAATCGTGGAGAAACGTATAACCGGGTCTAGCGCACGGCGTACTAAGGAGCTTCTCTCGTTGGGAAGGAAAGAGCTGTGAATGGTGGTGGGATTGTTGACAGGACATTGTCACCTCAGGGGCTATCTTCATAGAATCGGTGTCGAAGACGACCCGACTTGCAGACAGTATTTGGAGGAGGATAAAACTGTTGACCATATCCTCAGAGATTACCCAGCACTCAACGGACTGAGACAGTGATATTTCGGAGATACAATTTTGTTACCAGAAGCAGTTAGGCTCCTTGGATTCGCAAAGGCGATCGACCTTGAAAAACCTGCAGCTATGGTGAGATGTAAAGGGCCTAATGGAGGTCTAGGCATCGATGATCTAATATCACCACCCCTTTTCATTCATTCATTCATACCACAAGTTTCAAACACAGTCACAAGAACGTTCCGTAATTTTTGTTAGGTTAAATATATAAAATAACAAAACTATTATTTTTTAATGCTTTATTACTATAACAATAATTAACAGGCAATAAAAATTCTATTATATGACTAAAAGCTACTATAGGTCCATTTGAACTTAACATCTATTATTCTTGTGTAATTCATTAGTCTAATTGGGTGACATAACTGATAGGAACGAGTAGGTCAATTTTACTCTCTGAAATAAACAAATAGTTTATTTAGAAACAAAACATAACTTATTAATAATGTCAAAGCAATCAATTTTTAAATATTGTTTATGAAATCGCAATAACTAGGTTTATTTAAAAGGTTAACAGTAGATCGTGTAAGAGTTGTTTATACACAGTAGAAATTTGAACTGGAATAAATTTTAAAACAAGAAGCATTTTATTGAAAAACCAAAAAAAAACCCTAGTTAACTATATAAGCAAAAAAATGCTGTTTTAAAATTTATTTATATGTTCCAAAATATAAATATTAAAAATAATTAGTTTTTACTTTTTTGGGTTTCGGTCATATTATTACTTTATAAAAAAATTAACACATGTTTTTTTCTGACGTTTCGGTTTATTTTATTGATTAAACCATCTTCAGAGAATTACTGTAAATATGAAAAGGAATATGTAAATTTATGCTATATAAACTGAAAATTTTACTTTCTTACCTAATGTACTAATGTAAATTTGTTGAACCCATAATAAAAAGCCGAGTAGAAAAACTCTATAACAACAATCAATCAACATAAAGCAATGTTCCACCAACCCAAAAATACGTATCATTGCCGTATATACCAGAAATTACAAATCCCAATAAAAAAGTGCTAAAACCATATGATATCCAAATAGCTGAAAAACCTTCGAATAATTTCAAAAACCTTTACACAAAACTTAAACCTGATATCCCTAAAGACGAACAAACAAATGTCATTTGCAAGATCAATTGCTTAGATTGCAACCAAACATATGTCGGTCAAACCAAACAGTATTTAAAAAATAGAATACAAAATCACAAATACAGCATTAGACATCACAATAACGATAATAAAACCGCCTTAGCCAAACATGCAATTGATAACATGCACAACATCGATTTTAACAACGTGGAGATTTTAGACAAAGAAATTAATTACAAAAAAAGAACAATTAAAGAAATGATCCATATTAAAAGAACACCCGGTACAATGAATTTCAGAACGGACACAAATGACCTGAGTAATGTATATACGAATCTAATAGGGCAATAAAATTGCAGATGGTCCAGAAACTTTCAAACCCTTTGGTAGTACTCTGTCAAAAGCACAACAAACCAGATGTGAAAAAAAAGCATCAAAAAATAATAGTTTTCTATATTTATATTTATATTAAATAAGAAGTGTTCAATTATATTATATTAAAGTAATAAAATAGTTAAATGTAAGTTTTTCAAGTGAACCACCTGTTAACATTAGGTAAGAAAGTAAAATTTTCAGTTTATATAGCATAAATTTACATATTCTTTTCATATTTACAGTAATTCTCTGAAGATGGTTTAATCAATAAAATAAACCGAAACGTCAGAAAAAAACATGTGTTAATTTTTTTATAAAGTAATAATTTGACCGAAACCCAAAAAAGTAAAAACTAATTAATAACTACACGGTCAACAAATAGAAACAAAATTAAAAATAATGTGTTACAGCTTTCTATTCACAAATCTCAAGTGTATCGATGATCAGCTTGGGAATTTTTGTTTCGATTCCTTGACATGCTAAGGCATCTGTTATGAAGGTCTAGTGCTGGTTTTCTTAATTTCTTAAACATCTATTTTTCCACTTATAATGTTCTAATCAATTTTTTAGAAGAAATGTATTTCATGCTGTAATATATTATGCCCGAAAAAAGGAGGCCAATCAGTTAACCAAATATTCGTATCAAATAAATTGGATTTTTTATAATTCTTTTTTTTTTGGCGCTTATAACTCAGGCATTTCTTAAGAAGATGAAATAAAATTGTAAAGTGTATTTTTTTATTAAAGCCCAAATTTCATTAAAATTTAGTTAAAAACAATTGAAAAATTAGAAGGACCTTATACCCCCTAATCCGCCATTGCTTCCTGAAATACGCCAATTACATTGCAACCAATTTTTTATATTAAATTAATTATTTATTTAACTTTATTGTCGCCCACAATTTTTTTTTTCATTTTCTCTCAGATATTTTAATATTTTTATTATTTTGTCGAGATTATATCATATAATATTGAGTGAGTTTTAACCAAGTCAAATGCTTTCAATATAAATTTGCTCTAAGTTAAAATATACGATAAAAATCTTTACAAAATAATACAAATAATAAAATATTTCAAAAACTAAAATTTTTTAGAGATAAATAAATTAAGCAAAAAATCAAATTATAACAAAAACTAGGTTTTTACTCCATAAGAATGCATCAAAACTAAAATAAATTTGAAAAAATCTTTTAAGAAAAACTATTAATTAACAGTATTAAATAGCTTTCTAGCAATTTCACACTGCATTATTATATTGTAAGCTCTAAAATAAAAAGTTATAGTATATTATGCCAATCAATATAAAAATATGGTAAAAAATATTCTAAAAATACTAATATACAATAGATTTATATTTTGGATTATTAGTTTGATAATTTATTTCAGTTATAAAATCATGTGCGCGTCTTTGTACTACTCAAATTATGCTATGAATTATTAACTGTATTTTAATTTAAGAGTCACATGAGAGTGAGAGTTTCTCAAATTGAGAATTATTACTCCATGGAAATTAGATCAAAAAAGAACTGTTTTGTTAAAAAAAAATGTAACATTAGTTTTTTTTTTCTGGAATGTATTCATTTTAGCATCCTATAATACATATCTCGATGGTAACTCTGAAAGACCTGTGCAAAAAAAATGACAGACCAAAAGTGGTCACGATTTTCAGTTTTTTGAGCTTATTTCAAAAAGTAAAAGTGACATCGAAAAATGTTTCAAACAAAAGTTGTAGATAATTAAAAAACCTATCGATTCATATAATATAAGTTATAGATTGGGCCACTAGTTATCGAGATATATATTTTTTTCGACAAAATTTACGGTTTTTGTTTTTTTTTTAAAAAAGACATTTATTAACAAATTACCGGTTTCAATTTTAACATAAATATAGGTATTGTCATTCCAAAAAGGTATGCTAAACCCGAAATCTGTAAGTTTTTTATTTTCCAAGAAATTCGATGTCTAAGTTGAAAATCAACCTCAGTTTTCCGCTTCCCTAATTAAGATACAATGCTCAATATTAATGGAAATATTGTTTTATATTTTGAAGATCTATTAAAAAAAAAAATTTTGAATCGTGGGCCGAGAAATTTTGCAAAAACCAATTTTTACACCCAAAAATTGCGATAACTTTTCACCGGATGGAAATCAAATTTGTTTAATGCGTGCATTGGATTTAGAGGTATCATTTCTGATGTCAAAAAAAAAATTAATTTTGGATGAAAAAAACGGTTTTTTTTTCAAAAATTCATAATGGCGTGGAAAATGAATATTAAGAGCTCAAATTTGCAGAAGATGCTTTTTAATACTTGTACTTTACCTGTGAATTTTTTAGATCCAAGAAATACACTTCCATATGATCTGTGAACCTTCGAATCAAAAATAGCTGCTGTAGGCCGCTGTCGGCGGGTTACCATAGTTCAGGCGCATTATTCATTGGCGCTTCAAGGAAACTTATGCATCATAAGTAATATTTATAATATTGATGTTGTTTTATTAATTTATATGATAGTAACAATTTGTTTAGTCATATTAATTATTAATTCGTTTATTAATGAAATTTTTACAAAAAAATATAGAGAAAATCACACAAATATTCAATTATATATTACATATTCTACTGTTTTTTCCTTTATATTATTATTATCTATCAGTTTATTAACAAAATTTTTACAAAAAATTATAGAGAAAATTATACAATATTCAATTATATATTATTATTATATTTTTATATGATTTGCTTTTAGAAATTTTCATAAAAATTTTGTTAGTAAACAATTAGGTAATAATAATATAAAGGAAAAAAAACAGTGTAATATGTAATATATAATTGAATATTTGTATGATTTTCTCTATAATTTTTTGTAAAAATTTTGTTAATAAACAAATTAAAAATTAATATTACTAAACAAATTGTTACTATTATATAAATTAATAAAACAGCATCAATATAATAAATATTACTTGTGATGTATAAGTTTCCTTGAAGCGCCAATGAATAATGGGCCTGAACTATGGCAACCCGCCGACAGCGGCCTGCAGCAGCTATTTTCGATTAGATTGGGCCCAATTTTCGAAGGTTCACAGATCGTATGAAAGTGTATTTCTTGGATCCAAAAAATTCACAGGTAAAGTACAAGTATTAAAAAGCCTCTTTTGCAAACTTGAGCCCTTAATATTCATTTGCTACGCAATTATGTTTTTTTTTAAAGATCGGAAATAATACATCTAAATCCAATGCATGCATTAGAAAGATTTTATCTCCATCCGGTGAAAAGTTATCGCAATTTTTTTGGTGCAAAAATTGGTTTTTGCAAAATTTCTCGGCCCACGATTGAAAAAAAAATTTTTATTTAATATATCTTCAAAATATAAAACAATACAAACAATTTCCATTAAAATTGAGCATTGTTTGTTAATTAGGAAAGCGAAAAATTGAGGTTGAATTTTCAAATTTACATCGAATTTCTCGGAAAATAAAAAACTCACAGATTCCGGGTTTGACATACTTTTTTACAATGATAATACCTATTTTTGTGTTAAATTTTAAATCGGTAATTAGTTAATAAATGTCTTTTTTTAAAACCAAAACCGTAAATTTTATCGAAAAAAAAAAATTATCTCGATAATTAGTGACGCCATCTATAACTTATATTACATAAATCGATAGGTTTTTTAATTCTCTATAACTTTTGTTTGAAGTATTTGTCGATACAACTTTTACTTTTCGAGATAAACTCAAAAAACTGAAAATTGTAACCATTTTTGGTCCGCCATTTTTTTGCACAGGTCTTTCAGTGTTACCATCGAGATATGTTTTATAGGATGCCGAAATGAATACAATCCAGCAAAAAAAAACCAATGTTACATTTCTGTTAACAAAACAGCTCTTTTTTAATCTAATTTCCATGGAGTATATATTATATTTCACAATTTAAAATTCTTTAGATGATTTGTTTTTTCTCCAAATTATTTTATTTGTTAAAGCTTATAAAAAACAAGATTCGTTTTGTCTTCAAATTTTAGAGGAGTGAAATATTCACAAAAATATATTAAAAATACACCCAACCAATGTGATTTCGAATTTTTTCTAAAATGTGTCATATTTTCACTTCCGAACTTCCAGTTAAAATTTCACCATGTATATACCAAGTGAGAAAAAAAATTATTGATTGCTTATCAAAAAATAAAGTGGTTTGTAAACTAAATGCTTTGATTGTTATCTAATTTGCAATAATTATTAGAAATCAATAAATATTACCGAAACCGCAGCATCAATTGTCAATGGCCCAAAAGGCCCTATAGACAAAACCAGTGGTCGTTGACATCTTACCATCATGAGGAAAATTATTATCTTGGATTGAGGATTCTGTTCATACCATTTACTTCTATATAAAGAATCGTGTAATCCTTCAGAACTCTTAAAAAAAGCGTTTAAAATTAATGTGTTGTATAATAAGAGAAAAAGAAATTTTTGGTAAAATATTTTTCTAAATTTCTCAATTGTAATCCTCTTAATCTACTTTAGCAGAATTGTGCAATAGAAATAACCAATATTTAACATATTTTCATATATTACTTTGTCTCATAACTTAGACACATTTTCGGACGAGGATATTAAAATAAAATATATTTGAAATAGAGATTTAAATTTTCTCTTAATAATAATTGTTTTGTAATATTATTTTAATATCTGTGGAGCATTAAATATCGTTCAAATTTTCAACATGATCTAAAGCATGGTCCCCAATTGGGTGATAATGCCCTCCCTCCAGTGGGCACTGAAGGCATTTAATGGAGTGATTGTGAGTCAAGGGGCAACTGGGGAACGTTCAGGTGGTCAAGATAGGCGGTCGCATATTGATGAAAATAAAAATATATATTTGAAATTTTTTATCCTATTATCACGCAAACTTTTAAAAATAAAATTTAGCATTAATTAATTTTTGATTTTATTCATGATATGGGAGCTTGTAATGATATGTTTGCACAGAGAGTGCGCCGCCATCACAAACAAACGATGGCATGCAAGTCAATGTTACCTATAAAAATTAGGGTTCTAGAATTTAGTCTCATTACTTATTGCGTTTATTTTGTCAGTATCTAGACCAGAAGAGTATTTGATTAAGATAAATGCTGATAAAATTATAAGAATATATCCTATTTTTGAGTACTGGAAAAGATGTATTTAAAAAAGCCAACTAGATCACACTTTTTTTGCTTCATCCTCCAGACAAGAAAATAATAGACTGTGAACTTCATATTGGTGATAAAATAATCTTGCTGGCAGTGAAATTCGTATTAAAACCTATTCTTCATTGCAAGAATATATCAAGCAGCATCAGGAAAATTATTTTGAGTCATAGGGTAATGGAAAGAAGAACACATGAAATAAATAACGAAAGCTTTCACGGCTTTGGTCAACTTGAAAATGATGGATCTTGGATTTAAACTGCATCAAATTGGAATTATTATTCGACGTTTCGCCTATGATTGCACGAGACATCTTCAGGGATCTTTACTTCAGGTGGTTAGAACACTGAATGACTATCGAGGAGCAACAGCCCGATATTTATACTTGACCGGTGCTCAGCGAACCTTGATCAAGCGTTATAATCGATTCCACGTGTGATGTAGACTGTGACCTGTATCCAGGCGCGGATCCAAGGGGGGGGGGGCAGTGGGGGCGATCGTCCCCCCCCCCAAGAGCCTTGAGTTCAGAAAAACAGACCCGATTTTGCCTCTTATACTATAGTATATTCAAGAACTAGAGAGAGTAATAAATCATTTTTTCCCTTTTTTTTCTTCGCAAACTACCTGTGTTCTTTAGCCCGGTGTCTTTGGTAAAATCTGTTAGACACATATATTTTTCATAGGAATGGGTTTTTTAATAATTCATATACATTAGAAAATATAGATAATTTTGACATATTTAACGCAAATCACAACTGTATTTTTATTATTTTTAATTTTGGCATAGAAATCGTTTTAGGTACATTCAGACTAAAACGTAGCCTTTTTCTCTCAAAAAATTCCAAGTTATAATTTAAATACTTACAAAATACCCAATATCAAAAATACAAGAAATTAAACATATACAAAATAATAAATTCGTCAATATAATATTAAAATTTTTTTGGAGCTATCGGTCATTTTATTATTAATTAAAAACATTTTTAGGACATTTGACGTTTCAGTTTATTTATTTCTTCAATCATCCGCAGACTTACAATTAAATACTAAAAAGGGTTTGAAATGTAATTAATTTTTATATGTTACAGAAAATTTAAGTAATAAATTGTATTTACGCTGGTAAACTTACGTATCTAATTCTAAATCAAAGTCAGTGAAACCATCTTCCCTCAAATTAATTATAATTGGTTTCTCTATCTCACCAATCATGAGATAGAGTTTCCATATTTTCTTCTATTATTTTATAATATGGATTTTTCCCAATATTCTGCACCAACTTTATTCAAAAAAATCTTTCAAAAGTTCAGTTGAAAAACTAATTTTGTAAGTTGTGTTATTTCTAGCAACTCTACCTTTTACTTGAGAGAGATATTTCCTTCTCCAACGGACAGTTTCTGGACGATCTATATGAACACATTTCCTATATGTTTTTTCTCAGCAAAAATTAAGTTCTCTGAGCAATTTCCAGAGCTCAGTTCTTTTAATTTCAGGTAAATTCGATCTTCATTGATTTTAGTTAGAATTTTGTCGACGGTTGGGATCTGCTTCTCATAATAAAATGTATGTACAACTCCTTTTATTGCAGTTTACATTTCTTCTTCCAACGAGGTTTTTCGTCTGCCTGTGATCGAATGTGGCTTGGGAGTACTAACAATTCCAGTCGTTTTTTTTCTCCTTTATTATTCGGAACATATTAGATTTTCCAACTCCTGTCATATTGAAATACATCTCAACAGAGCTTTTAATTTTATTATCTAGATATTGATATATTATGGCATCATAAACATTCAAAGTATTTCGTTGAGGAAAAAATGCTTTGGTTTAAGGATTTTGGAATAAATATAGATGTAGATGCCATATCTTTTGGGTATCTCACTAATCTCAACTAATATAAAAAAAGAGTTCAGGAAAATAGACCCGATTTTGCCTCTTATACTAGGAATGTGTAGGCTTTTCGCATTCTCCCCCCTGTCAGCAACTCGTTTCTTCTTGTGATCGCCCCCCCCCCCTGTCCAAGAGCTTTAAATTCAGAAAAATAGACCCTAACCTGCCTTTTACACTAGAAGTGAGAATGTTGCTGGTGTCTACCACCCCCCCCGTCGACAACTTGCTCTCGCTTGCCATATTGTACTTTTGTGATATCACCGCCCCCCCCCCCAAAGAGAGAGGCTGGATCCGCCCCTGCCTGTATCTCTATTAATATTATTTAGATTTTTACAAATTTCGATTGATTATCTAATTTTACGTTTATAGAAACCACGCACTGATGCTAGCACCTTAGTTTCTTTTACATTAAAAGTGTAACCTGAGCAATGTTGGTGTTCAGCTACTGCAGATTGTGCAATTTGTTTCTTTTTTGTACATCATGTTCATTAAGCCTAGTGGATATAGACCGTCCTATTTCATCTACATACACTTTACCACAAGAGCAAGGTATCTAGCCTTCTATTTGAAATGGAATTGCGTCTTTTAGAGACAAGCAAGTTGACATCTACTTCCGGTATAACCGGAAGTGCTGCCATCTTTAAAATATTTTAGCCGGCTGTCCCCTATGCACGTTAGTACACTGTAAAATTTTCAGATTCCAACTAATTATAGTTTTTCCACAATCGATCGATAAAGTTCTTGGAGAATCACCCTGTGTTATAATGATATACAGGGTGTCTCAAAAGAAAGTACACATTTGTTTTGCTTATTGCGTGAACGCAACTATTCCGAGCGGCTCGGGGGGTATGTCAGTCGGTAGCCTGGCCCTTGGGAATTTAGTCGCTATGGAGCGTTTCTCGGGAGCGGACCGTGCTTTGTACCTACGTGAGTTTTACAAAAACGGTAATTCGGCGACTGTAGCGCGTAGAAAATTCTGCAATTTTCGACATATTCGTCACCTAAATGATGCGCCAAGTGCTCGGCTTATTGGAAAATGGGTCGAGAAGTTTGAAGAGACCGGTTCAACACTAGATAAACCAAAATCCGGACGTCCGAGGTCTTCGAGAACGGTCGAAAACGTAGAGAGTGTTACTCAATCTGTTCGTGACGACCCAAACGTTTCGATTCGTAAGCGTGCTGTTGCTTTAAATGTGCATAGGTCATCATTATTCCGCATTTTACACAAAGATTTAAAGCTGAACCCCTATAAAATTCAGTAGGTGCAAGAATTGAAGCCTCAGGATGCTGGTCAGAGGCTTGACTTCGTAAACCAGATGACTGAACGCTTTTCAACGTTTACCAACATCTTGTTTTCGGATGAAGCCCATTTTCATCTTACTGGTCATGTAAACAAGCAAAATTGCCGCTCTTGGAGTGCAAACAATCCAAAACACAAACATCAGAAACCTCTGCATTCGCCGAAAGTGACTGTATGGGCTGCGATGTCGGCGCGACGAATTATCGGCCCGTACTTTTTTGAAGATGAAAGGGAACGCACAGTAACAGTGACTTCAGAGCGGTATGTGGAGATGTTAGACGACTTCTTCGTGCCTGAACTGCAAAATTTCCCTGGCTATAACCAAAGAACATGGTTCCAGCAAGACGGAGCAACTTCACACACGTCCAACATGTCTCTGCCACGAGTGCGTGAAATTTTTCCTGGCAAATTGATCTCAAAGAAAGGTGACATAAGTTGGCCTCCACGCAGTCCTGATTTATCACTTATGGACTTTTTCCTATGGGGTTATGTCAAATCAAAAGTTTACGCCAACAAACCGACTTCCCTGGCACAATTAAAAGAAAATATCCGCAACGAAATGGCAGACATCACGGAGAATACCTGCCGAGCCGTCATGGGCAATTTTAGTGCTCGATTAAATGAATGCCGTGAGCGCAACGGATTACATTTGGACGATATCATTTTTTAAAAATAAATTCCCAAACAATGTATTTTAATCTGTAATAAACATTTTTTCAATAAAGTCCTGACTTTTTTTTAAATCGATTTTTTAAATGTGAACTTTCTTTTGAGACACCCTGTAGAAATGAAGTCGGTTAAAAATACCAATCCACCTAGAATTAATTTAAAAATAATCCACCCACTATGACACCAACATCAAAAAATATTAAGAAAATGGGTAAATCTCCAATTATAAAATTGATTGCAATTTGAAACAATTTTTAATTTATGCAATTTTTAAAATTCATTTTTTTCCTTGTAAAAATAATTAAATTGATTGAAATTTTAATTATTTTATTCTTTTCCTACGATGCACTTAAATAAAATATTAGAGGAAATAAAAAATCCATCTTACCTCCAACAAAATTTCGTTGGCATTCCAAGCCAGCGCGAAAATTTGAACAAGGCACAAAACGAAGAAAAGTATGTTAATAGATAGTTTGATTCTCTAAAAAGAAAAAATAAATATTAGGTATTTTGAACACTTTAATGCGAAAAATTAAAATGTTAAATCTGAAAAGACATAATAATAGAACTGTATTTTTTACGGCAGCATCCAATATGACAGCCATATTGGGTTACTGCTATGATATGTAAAATGAAAAAAAAGTTACTATGGATCATTGCTTATTGTTCAATCGGTGGGTCGCTACCTATAATCGGGAAATCCTGTATAATATGAAAATAATTATAAAAATAACTATATGAGACCCCCATATATCCCAAAAGTAAAACTTTTTGAAAGTCACGCATTTTGGCCGCAATATTCCGTGCCGTATGGGGTGAATAACCCTGTATACATAAGTAGACTATTCAAATTATTTACCTGTAATATTGCAACTAAGGCTGACGCTAACATTAGTGACGTCACACCATATTCCAACAGAAGAATAAACTTAATAGAATCGTTAAATTCTTCGATCCACCTAAAAATTAAAAAAATAAATCTGGATAAATTACCTAACATACACGTCTTAATATAAATTTGCATAATAGTTAAGTTTTGTTTCTATTTGTTGACCGTGTAGTTATTAATTAGTTTTTACTTTTTTGGGTTTCGGTCATATTATTACTTTATAAAAAAATTAACACATGTTTTTTTCTGACGTTTCGGTTTATTTTATTGATTAAACCATCTTCAGAGAATTACTGTAAATATGAAAAGGAATATGTAAATTTATGCTATATAAACTGAAAATTTTTTACTTTCTTACCTAATGTTAACAGGTGGTTCACTTGAAAAACTTACATTTAACTATTTTATTACTTTAATATAATATAATTAAACACTTCTTGTTTAATATAAATATAGATATAGAAAAAATTATTTTTTGATGCATTTTTTTTCACATCTGGTTTGTTGTGCTTTTGACAGAGTACTACCAAAGGGTTTGAAAGTTTCTGGACCATCTGCAATTTTATTGCCCTATTAGATTCGTATATACATTACTCAGGTCATTTGTGTCCGTTCTGAAATTCATTGTACCGGGTGTTCTTTTAATATGGATCATTTCTTTAATAGTTCTTTTTTTGTAATTAATTTCTTTGTCTAAAATCTCCACGTTGTTAAAATCGATGTTGTGCATGTTATCAATTGCATGTTTGGCTAAGGCGGTTTTATTATCGTTATTGTGATGTCTAATGCTGTATTTGTGATTTTGTATTCTATTTTTTAAATACTGTTTGGTTTGACCGACATATGTTTGGTTGCAATCTAAGCAATTGATCTTGTAAATGACATTTGTTTGTTCGTCTTTAGGGATATCGAGTTTAAGTTTTGTATAAAGGTTTTTGAAATTATTCGAAGGTTTTTCAGCTATTTGGATATCATATGGTTTTAGCACTTTTTTAATGGGATTAGTAATTTCTGGTATAAACGGCAATAATACGTATTTTTGAGTTGGTGGAACATTGGTTTTTGTTGGTTGATTGTTCTTATAGAGTTTTTCTACTCGGCTTTTTATTATGGGTTCAACAAATTTCTTTGGATAATTGTTTTTCGCTAAAGTGTCTTTAACTTTTTTTAAATTTTGCGGTCTAAATTGTGGATAGGAAAATTTGATAGCTCTAGAGGTTAGTGCTGTGACCACACTCTTTTTGTATTTTATAGGTGCTACAAAATTGTAATTTAGGTACCTCCCTGACCATACCGGTTTTGTGTACCAGTTTGTTTTTATTTTACCATGGTAAAAACCGGTATGGTCAGGGAGATACCTAAATTACAATTCTGTAGCACCCATAAAATACAAAAAGAGTGTGGTCACAGCACTAACCGATAGAGCTATCAAATTTTCCCATCCACAATTTAGACCGCAAAATTTAAAAAAAGTTAAAGACACTTTAGCGAAAAACAATTACCCAAAGAAATTTGTTGAACCCATAATAAAAAGCCGAGTAGATAAAATCTATAACAACAATCAGCCAACAAAAAGCAATGTTCTGTCAACCCAAAAATACATATCATTGCCATATATACCAGAAATTACTAATCCCATTAAAAAAGTGCTAAAACCATATGATATCCAAATAGCTGAAAAACCTTCGAATAATTTCAAAAACCTTTACACAAAACTTAAACCTGATATCTCTAAAGACGAACAAACAAATGTCATTTACAAGATCAATTGCTTAGATTGCAACCAAACATATGTCGGTCAAACCAAACAGTATTTAAAAAATAGAATACAAAATCACAAATACAGCATTAGACATCACAATAACGATAATAAAACCGCCTTAGCCAAACATGCAATTGATAACATGCACAACATCGATTTTAACAACGTGGAGATTTTAGACAAAGAAATTAATTACCAAAAAAGAACTATTAAAGAAATGATCCATATTAAAAGAACACCCGGTACAATGAATTTCAGAACGGACACAAATGACCTGAGTAATGTATATACGAATCTAATAGGGCAATAAAATTGCAGATGGTCCAGATACTTTCAAACTCTTTGGTAGTACTCTGTCAAAAGCACAACAAACCAGATGTGAAAAAAAATGCATCAAAAAATAATTTTTTCTATATCTATATTTATATTAAATAAGAAGTGTTTAATTATATTATATTAAAGTAATAAAATAGTTAAATGTAAGTTTTTCAAGTGAACCACCTGTTAACATTAGGTAAGAAAGTAAAAAATTTTCAGTTTATATAGCATAAATTTACATATTCCTTTTCATATTTACAGTAATTCTCTGAAGATGGTTTAATCAATAAAATAAACCGAAACGTCAGAAAAAAACATGTGTTAATTTTTTTATAAAGTAATAATATGACCGAAACCCAAAAAAGTAAACACTAAATAATAGTTAAGGAAAAGATATACCAAAAGCTTTTCTTCAGGAGCGTAGCGAGGGAGGACAAAACAAAAATCCCCCAAAGAAAATATACCAAATAGGAAAAAATGGAATTCTATTTCAATACTAAACTAATAATATTTGGAAAATATATATTTGGTGTAAAGTATGGGAGTTTAAAGAAAAGATTCCCAAACTTTTTTGTCCCGTAGACCACGAGTCAACGTTTTCTCTTTTCAGTAGACAGGGGTCTTCCTACTATTAAATTTTTACAATTTTATCAACTGAAATGTGTTTTTGAGAGTTGAAGCCTTAGTCTGATGATCGAGCGCACAATACAGCGAATCGGGAATAACATGAAAAATGTCACTGTAACGACAGACACTCGTATTAATAATAAACAAATTAAACAAGTCAGTGCAAGTCTGACAGGTACTTGCAGCTCTGATTCAAGTCTAGATATCGCAATGGGTAAGTTTTTATAAGTTATAAGTAGTGTGACAAACCGAATAGTTACTTAATGACTTAGTAATTTAATGAAATATACTTAATTAATATGCACATAGGCAATTTCTTAGTCTATTGTACAGGGTGAGTCAACGATTGGATGAAGTAGGTTTGTGCCTTTTCGGTGAAATTTACAAAGAAACTATATTTATTGTTTGATACAGTTTATTTTTACGCAGATTTTAAAAATATTTAGGACTCTACAGGGTGAGCCAAAAAACTAGGACAGCATAAAGTTGTATTTTTTTAAATAGAACACCCTATATACGAATCGTATTTTCGATTTAGCTTATAATTTTAAATCTTTTTTATTAAGAGTTTACTATAACAAAACTTTATAGTTTCTGAGATAATTAAGTTTAAAGAAAAAAAGTCACATTTTCAAGCATCAATTCAATCCTAAGTAACGTTTTCAATTTTGTGACAAATTTATTCAAATTTGGAATTTAGCAAGACCAAGGACAAGTTAACATAATTTTTACCTAATATTTGCAATAAAAGCTACAGGGTGTTGAACACATCGGCTCAAATTTGAACAAGTTTAAATGAATAAATATCTTTTTTTTTAAATGGCACACCCTGTATATTTTCATGTTATTTAATAGAGTAATAAAAACCCTAAAAGTTTTGTTCAATATATCCTATACCTATTTATAATAATTTTTGAGATATTTCAGTTTTTCTTATTTTCCATACTTTTTTACAGAAATAGTCTTCATTATCATAGTAGCCATGGCAAAAACAATGTAAAAGAACATTTTTCTGTGTGTCAAATTTATAACCACAATCGCTTCTTTTGGTTTTTATGTAGTGTAGTTTGGTTTTTTTTGCATTCATCTTATATTGTAAAATGAATTTTCCAAAGAATGAGTTAATAGATATGATTTATACAGAATTTACAAAATGAAGTATCCTGATCGACGCCAGCCTAATACCCATACTTTTCAAATCTTAATGCAAAGATTTGATTCTTCTGGTACTGTTGATTATCCAAAACGTAAAGTGGTCAACAAACCAGTAACTAATGAAGAAAAAGAACTACAAGTATTGTTAAATGTTCAGGAAAATCCTTGTATTGGTAGCCGTCAGTTAGCAGCATTATGTGAAACATCACAATCCACCGCTAATCGTACTACCAAGAAATATAGGTATCATCCATATCACATGGAATTACACCAAGAATTGCATCGACAGGATTTTGAAAGTCGTGTAAACTTTTGTCATATAATAAATGCGGAGATTCAATTAAATCCAAATTTATTATGCAAGGTAATGTTTAGTGTTGAAGCTACTTTTAGAAGTAACGGTGCCGTAAATAGACGCAACATGCATTATTATGCCACAGAAAACTCATTTTGGATTAGAGAGGTGCAACATCAAAACCACTGGTCATTAAATGTTTGGTGTTGTATTCATCATAATCGAATTATTGGACCCCACTTTTTTAATGAACCACTAAATGGCCATAGTTACCTGAACTTTCTACAAGAAGAACTACCTCAACTGCTTCAAGGTCTCGATAGGGATGAGCTCGACAGTATGTGGTTCCAGCACGATGGTGCGCCTCCGCATTACCATCGTGAAGTTCGTCCGTTTTTGGACCAACGATATCCGCAAAAATGGATTGGACGTGGGGGTTTCATTGAGTGGCCACCAAGGTCTTGCGACATCACCCCATTAGATTTCTTCCTATGGGGTTATATTAAAAATAAGGTGTATGTTAATCCACCAACAACAGTGGAAGATATGCGAAACAGGATTAGGGATACCTGTAGAACAATAACGCCACTTATTTTGTCCAGGGTCCGAGAAAATCTGCAAAAAAGACTAAATTTGTGCATTGCACAAGAGGGTCGTTTATTCGAACACTTATTAAAAAGAAATAATTAATCTCAGTATTTAATAGGTAATTTTTTTGTTTCAATTTAGTATAAAAGTAAATATGTATTTGCCTTGTCGTTATTGTTGTGTTAATTTTTTCACATTATGTTTAATTAAACTATTGCCGTTGTAATATAACGAATAATGTATTTCATCATATTTAACCACATTCTGTTTGTTTCTGTAGTTTCTTTTTATTATTTTACATGGCTACTATGATAATGAAGACTATTTCTGTAAAAAAGTATGGAAAATAAGAAAAACTGAAATATCTCAAAAACTATTATAAATAGGTATAGGATATATTGAATAAATCTTTTAGGGTTTTTATTACTCTATTAAATAACATGAAAATATACAGGGTGTACCATTTAAAAAAAAAGATATTTATTCATTTAAACTTGTTCAAATTTGAGCCGATGTGTTCAACACCCTGTAGCTTTTATTGCAAATATTAGGTAAAAATTATGTTAACTTGTCCTTGGCCTTGCTAAATTCCAAATTTGAATATATTTGTCACTAAATTGAAAACGTTATTTAGGATTGAATTGATGCTTGAAAATGTGACTTTTTTTCTTTAAACTTAATTATCTCAGAAACTTTAAAGTTTTGTTATAGTAAATGTTTAATAAAAAAAATTTAAAATTATAAGCTAAATCGAAAATACGATTCGTATATAGGATGTTCTATTTAAAAAAATACAACTTTATGCTGTCCTAGTTTTTTGGCTCACCCTGTAGAGTCCTAAATATTTTTAAAATCTGCGTAAAAATAAACTGTATCAAACAATAAATATAATTTCTTTGTTAATTTCACCGAGAAGGCGCAAACCTACTTCATCCAATCGTTGACTCACCCTGTACGTATTATAAGAATTATATGAGTACATAAATACAATCTTTGTTAGGTACATTATGACATTTATAGAACACTTAATATAGAATACTTAAATTCTGGTAACGATCTGCTGAAATGGACTCCTTATAGGTTGCAGTCGATATCTGGGAATCCATATGGTCCACTTTAGACAGAATTCAGTGGTTTAAAAAGATATTATTGTCGTTTATCGTAGGTTCGTAATCATAAATTTCACCAGGATATGTCAACGCGTTTAGCTAGCAATCTGCTTTCCAATGTTTTTTCTCAAAATTATAAATTCGGAACAGTATATATGTGATTTTGGTGGCATGTTTGTCTGGAAATAACATTCTGGCGACAGACCTCCGACCTTTAGTTGAGCTCTTAACAAACCTAAGCAGCAACCAGTCTTTCGGATCCAGATGTTTGGTGCAGGCCAATGATTATTGAATAATAATTTTGGTTATTTTTCATATACGGGGTATGGTCAGAATATTTATTGAATATATTTTAATGTAATGTGCAATTACAGATGATATATATATATATATATATATATATATATATATATATATATATATATATATATAAGGGGAAGAGTAGTTCTTGACCGACTAGTTAGAAAGGAAAACTCAAATTCTTGGGATAGCGGTCCTAGGGCTGAATGAAACTCTGTTTTTTACAAACGCCGAGCTTTCGGAAATATATTGTTTCGTTCTTCAGGGCTACAATATAGAACAGTTCTGTTGATCATAATTTTAAACTTAACAATTTATGATATTTAATAATGAAAAGAAAATGATTCGAAATTCAAAGACTTACGTGCAAATTGAGTCCATTTATGGCTCGTGGAAAATGACACGGAAAACTCATGCAGAGACCGTTGATTGTTGCATCGCTATCACATTTTACTATTACATGGTTTTATTTAATTTTTTAAAAACTAATATTTAAATCTACTTTATGGGTTATTTTGGTTGTACTGAGAGTAAGTTAATCTGATAAGAAAATCCTTGAAACAACTTTTTTTGGTGGAAGTGATGTGTCAGAAATGTCTAACTTTATTTTAGCGGCAATTTTGAATGTGGAATCATTATGTTTTACAGGAACTGTTATTTTAATTTTAATTTTGAAGATGTGTATTTGATAAAATTATTATTTTATATATATACCTTGATGAGATTTATGATTATTAATGAGTATTAGTGATTATTTTCTATAAAGTGTAATTACATTTAAAAATTAATATAATTGTATGAAAGTATTAGGAAATGATTAATGAACATCATTCTGTAGAACAAAGGTTAGAAAAAAGTCTCCCGACATTTCGCCTTCTAAACATTCAAAAATTGTAAAACAACCATTGACGAAATAGTTGCTATAAATTAGTAACAAATATGAACCTACGTAATTTGTGGAGGATTATAGATAAACTATGAAGTCAAGAGGCAGGGAGGCTTGTTCTCTAGTGTTGTTATTTTATGTATATACTATTGATGAGATTTATGATTATTAATGGGTAATTATGATTATTTTTTATAAAGTATTGTTACATTTAAAAATTGATATAATTGTAGGAAAGTATTAAGAAATGATTAATGAACATTATTATGTAGAACAAAGATGGTTAGAAAACCGTCTCCCGACCTTTCGTCTTCTAAACATTCAAATTTGTAAAATAACTATTGGCGAAATAGTTGTTATAGGTTAGTGACAAATATGCACTTACAATTATATTAATTTTTAAATGTAATTACACTTTATAGAAAATAATCACTAATACTCATTAATAATCATAAATCTCATCAAGGTATATATATAATAATTTTATCAAATACACATCTTCAAAATTAAAATTAAAATAACAGTTCCTGTAAAACATAATGATTCCACATTCAAAATTGCCGCTAAAATAAAGTTAGACATTTCTGACACATCACTTCCACCAAAAAAAGTTGTTTCAAGGATTTTCTTATCAGATTAACTTACTCTCAGTACAACCAAAATAACCCATAAAGTAGATTTAAATATTAGTTTTTAAAAAATTAAATAAAACCATGTAATAGTAAAATGTGATAACGATGCAACAATCAACGGTCTCTGCATGAGTTTTCCGTGTCATTTTCCACGAGCCATAAATGGACTCAATTTGCACGTAAGTCTTTGAATTTCGAATCATTTTCTTTTCATTATTAAATATCATAAATTGTTAAGTTTAAAATTATGATCAACAGAACTGTTCTATATTGTAGCCCTGAAGAAGGAAACAATATATTTCCGAAAGCTCGGCGTTTGTAAAAAACAGAATTTCATTCAGCCCTAGGACCGCTATCCCAAGAATTTGAGTTTTCCTTTATATATATATATATATATATATATATATATATATATATATATATATATATATATATATATATATATACATATATATATATATATATATATATATATATATATATATATATATATATATATGTTCATGCGGCTTTCACGGATTCCTCCGTGTGAGTTGCAATAGCAGTGGATACATCCACACTATGCCGTTGTAGTGCTGAAATCACATTCAGCAAAACGTACAACTATATGCAGCTCCGTGTATAAGTGAAGTAAAATGCGAACAGTAAATGCAAACTTCGTTCCATCATATCCTTTTCGTGTTAGAGGTTGCACAGTTTGAATAGATTGCGATGGTGGTGGAATTGGATGGATTGTTTTTCTGTAGCAATCTATTCAAACTGTGCAACCTCTAACACGAAAAGGATTTGATGGAACGAAGTTTGCATTTACTGTTCGCATTTTACTTCATATATATATATATATATATATATATATATATATATATATATATATATATATATATATGTTATGTCGGATATTCTCGCGGGTGTGATGTGTAATCGAAGGTTCTCGGGCATCCCGTGTATGCGCTGACTCCCTCTCAGGACTGTAAGGCAGCTGACGTTTCGGTGAAATCTCATTCACCATTTTCAAAGCTCACTGTATGGCGTCTACGCGTCAGTTCGCTCGTAGACGCCATACAGTGAGCTTTGAAAATGGTGAATAAGATTTCACCGAAACGTCAGCTGCCTTACAGTCCTGAGAGGGACTCAGCACATACACGGGATGCCCGAAAACCTTCGATAACATATATATATATATATATATATATATATATATATATATATATATTTAGTTACAATTGAATATTTTTAGTTACGGCATTTCTGTTATTATACAGGGTGTTGTGAAACAAACACCTTACCACCGCTTTCCGGCAAAACTGAACTTAAACAGAGGTTCAAGTTTGTGGAAAGTACAAGAAGGATATCTGAGGAAGATACCGGTGGTTCCCACTGATGAGTCCATCACCGGTATCGGGACGAAACATCCGTACATTTTAGGTGGTCGCAAATAGTTCGTTAGTTATATGCCCTTAACATCAGGGGCATTACTACTACAAGGGTGTTAATATTTTCAGTTATTTTTCCAAAATTTTGTGAATTTTTTTTAAATCCCTTGTCGGATTTATTTTTTTTTTGTTTTTGAGGGGGTCGAGTGTATGTCACTTTGTGACATACTATATACAGTAACTTTATATTAGTTATGTATATTTTTAGTGCCTAAAGTACTTAGTTTTGTAGGTATTAATCTTACTTCTCATTTATAGTTTTGTATTTTAAAACCGAAAATTGAAATTAATCTGCTGGATACACACGGTCGAGAGATAGTCATTGCAATGGCCAGGGCTAAGGGAGAACCCATTCACCCCAGAAAAATCCAGACCAACAAGAAACCGCAATGAGAACAAACACAGAGCAGGTAAAAATCTAGTTGCTTCTAAACATGGTCGCTTCGACTCCAGCAGGCCATCACCGATGCGGAGGCGGTTTAAAAGAACCAAACCTGATATGTTAGCTGAGAGAGTACTCAGTACATCAACTGAGAAAATCTAGAGTCAGGCTCTTACTGTACTTAGGATGGCAATTGATCAGGCCATATATCTGGAGAGAAAGCTGACCTCAAAGCAAGTCAAACAAACTCATACTCATACTAAAAAAGTTTCGAAGTACGAACCTGGAAAAGGTCAGCGATTCACGGGCACACGCAAGGGTGATGTTCGTCACTTGCATAGATGAGCAGGCAAAAACGTGGCTGGGTAATATAGTTCCTTATCTGAGGCCTTAGAAGTAAAATCCCTACAGATACCATAGGAACTAAGAAACTTAAACTCTCTTCACTTCTTTTTAAGAGGTTCCCTCAAAGATAAAATTTTTCTCACTAAGCCAGTTGCCATAAAAGACTTCAAGAATCGGATTACTTAAGAAATACAGGTAATTACTTCAGAACTAAGTCATAAACATTCAAAATGAATTGACCCATCATTTAGGTTACTGTCAATGTGAGGCTTTTTCAACATTTAATGAAATAATAAATTAATTGTTATTACTGTCGATAAATCGAAAATAGGTACATTTCGGTATAGGACATGCAAATAAAAAAAAGTGTACACAAAGTGGGGGGTCACTATGTAAAAAATAAGCCTGTAAAATTTAATATATTGGAAAAAATTCGTACCAAAAAAACAAAGTTAACATGCCCGAATGATTTTTCAAAAAACCACCGTTTTTCCAAGCTTTCGTCTCCATGGTATAAATGTAAATTGGCATGTTTTTAACACTTATTGTTGGGAAAAATTCTAAATATTTTTGTTATTACCTAATAAGTTCTTGATGTTTTCTTGCAGCAGCTTTTAAAGTATTAAATATTTTGTCTTCTTTTTTATTATTTTTTTCCTTCTTTACTAAATAGGGATGAAAATTTCTAATGTTGTATTGCAATACTTTCAATTCTGCCTTGATGAAAACCTAAATAATACAAAATATTATTTAGACAACTGTAAATGAATAAATTAAATAGTACACCTTGAAAAATGTTTTAAAATTGACGGAGTGCTTGGAATAGAGCGGGGCCTGTCCAGTGTCAAAACTTAAATATAAAAGTAACAAAAGTGATTGTTAAACATATAGTCACTCACAAAAGTATTCATAAACACCGCATTTAATTACTAATTGGCATTAAACAATATAAATATACGAGTTAAAAAAAGATCTGTAAACAATGATCTGACATATTTCACAACACAAAACTTGAGGAATGTTCTTATTTATTCCAAAAAATCACTATAAGTGCAGCATATTAAAATTTTATTTTGGGGAACTGACAATACCAAGATTGTGGTTTACCTCAACATCGTCATCGATGTTCTTAAATTTTTATATATAGAAACTTAACTATATAATTAAGACAAATTATGTTTTAAGCTTTAAATATTTTATATATTTATGTTTTATTTATGTTTGAACATTTTAAAACTTATTGGGTATATGCTCTGAGTCGTATATAATTACCCAATGTTATTTGAACCAAAAGCCTAAATAACCTTCGGTGACCTTAATAAACTTATCTATTGTTACAAACCTTTATATTATGTTAGTTAATGTAAATAAATAAAATTTTTATAAAAAAATTGAACCGACTTCTAAAAGTGCGCTAAAAAGTGAAAAATAACTATAAATTTTATATGAAATTGAACTTTTTGAAGTCGGCGCCAAGCTAATACCTGACAAAATGTAATTTGCATAAACAGATTAAAAATACTTTATTTGTAATTTCTTTTTTACCATAATTTGTATATATTAGTAGATATTTATTTCGTGTACAAATAATTTGGCGCCGACTTCAAAAAGTTCAATTTCATATAAAATTTATGGTTATTTTTCACTTTTTAGCGCACTTTTAGAAGTCGGTTCAATTTTTTTATAAAAATTTTATTTTTCTATTTTTAGTTTTAGAATTCATTATGATATTCATAAATTATTTGAACTAAGTACTAATCTAGATTAGTGTACCTCGCAATGACTCCAAACTGGCAAAAAAGTACTTATTTTATCCAAAGTTGTAAATCACCCTAAAATGAGCCACTAAAAATTCTTTAGTTCTTAGAGATTGAATTTTTTTAAAATAATTTTAGATTCGTCATATGCGACTCCGAAAACTCCCCCATACCAATTTTGGAGAAAATCGGATAAAATTGATTTTTTCGTCCGCCATATTGGATTCGCCATATTGAATTTTTTAAAAATTATTTTAGATTCGTCATATGCGACCCCATAAACTCCTCCTTACCAATTTTGGTAAAAATCGGACAAAATTGATGTTTTCGTCCTCCATATTGGATCCGCCATATTGAATTATTTAAAAGTAATATCAGATTCATTATGTGCAATCTCGAAAACTCCCCCATACCAATATCGGAGAAAATCGGACTAAATTAAATTTTTTTGTCCGCCATATTGGATCCGCCATTTTGAATTTTTGAAAAATAATTTCCGATTCTTTGGGTACAACCCCGAAAATTCCTCCATACCAATTTTGGAGAAAATCGGACAAAATTAATTTTTTTGGCCGCCATATTGTAAGCGCCATCTTGGATTTTACTGCACCAATATCATCTAAAAAAATCTGGGACCACCGCAGCAACTTCCTTTACATAACGTAAAAAATTTCATTCATATCGGTGCAGCCGTTCCGGAGTAATCGGTGTACATACATAAAAAAAAAAAAAAATACATAGTCGACGAATTGAGAACCTCCTTCTTTTAGAAGTCGGTTAAAAATGTATAAATCATTTTGTGATCGCTTTCAGTCATATTTACGTTATGAGTAGGATAACATTTCATTTAAAAAAATTTTCATCAACTTGATCACCCTTACGTGATACAATCACGGAAGTATATTTATAAATACCAGTCTACGTAATAGTATAACTTAAAGAACTAAACAGCACGATATTGCTCAGGGGCCGGCGCGGATCCAGGGGGGGGGCATCGCTTTGAGTTCAGGAAAATAGACCCTCTCTGCCTCTTATACTATAGTTTATTCAAGAACTAGAGAGAGTAATAAATCATTTTTTACCCTTTTTTTCTTCGCAAACTAGCTATGTTCTTTAGTCCGGTGTCTTTAGCAAAATCTGTTAGACACATATATTTTTCATAGGAATGGGTTAGAAATTTTATAATCAAAAATACCTATCTATAATAATGGACTATTTTAATTTTTAATCCTTGTCATAGGAGTAGAATATTATTTCGGTAATAAACCTAAAATTAAAAGTTTTTATAATATTATTTTATTTCTTATGATTTCTTAATAATTCACATGCATTATAAAATATAGATAATTTAGATATATTTAACAAAAATCACAACTTTATTTTTATTATTCTTAATTTTGGCATAGAAACCGTTTCAGGCACATTCAGACTAAAACGTAGCCCTATTGTCTCAAAAAATTCTAAGTTATAATTTAAATACTTACAAAATACCCATTGTCAAAAATACAAGAAGTTAAAAATAAATTCGTCCGTATAACATTAAAATTTTTTTACGGCTATCGATCATTTTATTAATAATTAAAAACATTATTAGGACATTTGAGGTTTCAGTTTATTATTTTTTAAACCCTCTGCAGAATTACAATTAAACACTAAAAAGGGATTCAAATGTAATTAATTTTTATATGTTACAGAAAATTTAAGTAATAAATTGTATTTACGCTGGTAAACAATCATGAAATCGAGTTTTCACATTTTCTTTTATTCTTGTATTATATGGATTTTTCCCAATTTTCTGCAATAACTTTATAAAAAAAAATCTCTCAAAAGTTCAGTTAAATTATTAATTTTGTAAGTTGTATCTAGCAACTCTACCTTTTACTTGAAAGAGATATTTCCTTCTCCAACGAACATTTTCCGGACAATCAATAAGAATAGATTTCTTATCTGGTTTTTCCCAGCAAAAATTAAGTCCTCTGAGCAATTTCTAGAGCTCAGTTCTTTTTATTTCAGGTAAATCGCGATCTTCTTTGATTTTAGTTAGAATTTTGTTGACGGTTGGGATCTGCTTCTCATAACAAAATGTCTGTACAACTCCTTTTATTGCAGTTTACATCTCATCTTCCAACGAGGTTTTTCGTCTGCCTGTGATCGAATGTAGCTTGACAGTACTATCAATTCCAGTCGTTTTTTTTCTCCTTCAGTATTCGGTCATAGTAGATTTTCCAACTCCTGTCATGTTGACACACATCTCAACAGAGCTTTTAACATTATTATCTAGATATTGATATCTTAAGGCATCATAAATATTCATCGTAATAAGTTTTCGTTGAGGAAAAAATGCCCTGGTTTACCAATTTTCGAATAAATATAGATGTGGAATCCATATCTTTTAGGTATCTCAATAATCTCAAATAATATATAAAAACAAGCACAAACAAGATAAATCACTAAGGACACACTGTAAAGTGTACTTTGCTTACTGAAAGAAATTAAAATGAACTATTAGAAATTTTATTGCTGCAGTGAATTTATAAAAGCTTATAATATATAAATATAATTAGATTTACGGCAGTCTTCAGTTAACAGCGGCACTGGAGCAGGTACGTTGGAGGTTTCGGTAAGCGTTTTATTATTCTCTCTAGTTATTGAATAGAGTATAAGAATGTGTATGCTTGCGATCACCCCTCCTCTTCTCAAGAGCTTTGATTTCAGGAAAATGGAACCAATTCTGCCTTTTATATTAGGAATATGTATGTTGCTGGCAAAATATTTAGGTGGTATATACCCATATATTCGCATTTCTTACCATAACAGAATGTATAAGAGCCTGCACAGCAATATTATACGTGGTGATTTGCAATGAGTTCAATATTTGATGAAACATTACCCAAAAATAATATTTATTTTTGTCAAATGGATACCACATCGGAAGGGGAAAAGGTTTCTCTAATAAACGCCGCTCCTCTTCAGTATACTTGTGATAAAACCTGTACGTCGTATAGAGTCCTTAAAAGATAAAAAAATTATATTTTAACTATATTGATCTACTTTGTATAAATTTAATACTGACCAATATTTAAATGGATGAGACTACTTTTTCAAAAAAGAAATGTTCTGATTGATCAACAAGTCACTAACTATCGGAAAGCCGAACTTAGGCCAAAAAAATTAGCAAATAAAACACTCTTAGGAACTGTGCTTACGGCAGGTGTTTTAGATAGTATTCATTTACAAGTGAACGGCGTCAGACTTTCCTGACAATATAGTATACAAGCCAGATAATATATTTTGTCGGTCATTTCCTCTCAAGCGATAACTAGTGAAATGCTTCAGACCGTTATGCCATGAAGCCTCGTGAACGTCAGCTGTGGCTGCGTGGGTGGGTGGAGCAGCGGTAGCCTCCCACTCACGTAAAAAAAATTGTTTTTAATTATTTCCTCCCGACTGAAAATTTGTCAAAAGATAGTTAACACAATTATTTGAAGATAAAAAAAAGTCAGCTGGCTGTACCGTGGTGGATTATACGTCAGCTGGTCACACGAACATGCAAAAAAAAAATTTTATTCAGTGATTTCCTCTCAGTTAAAAATTTGTTACTTGATAGTTTACATGCTACTTTGAATAAATAAAAACGTCAGCTGACTCTATATTGGAGGAAAAGTCGTCAACTAATGCAGTGAAAGGTGCAGCATCGGAAGCAGGCGTGAGCGCCGATCGCCTACTTAAATACGTCAGCTGACGGGTTTTCCCTCGTCATACTGCCAGCTAATTTTTTCTATTAATAAAAATATCATATTAACGATCATTCATTCGTAGAAGAAATAGAAAGGAAACTGAGTCATTCGAGAAGAAATTGTTTGAGAAGCAGCACAGTGACGGTTGAACAGAATATAAAAATATCCAACGTAAGTCCTTTTTGCGTTTTTTGCCGAAAGACAACTTCACAGTTAAAAATGTTCAGTGAGGAAAGTTTGTCCAAGTGCAGTGAAATATTAACTATTCGGCGAAATAATAATTTAGTTGGAAAAGAAACAGTACTTCCTACACAGTATAACGATTTTCAGCTGTACCACAGTGACTGTTTTCATCGCTTTACAACGTTGCCACCAAAATATAGAAAAATCTACATCAGCACCCTCAGTAGAAGCAGCGTCTCCTTCAATATTACCGTATGTATATGAATTATTTCTGATTTTGAGCAATTTTTCATATTATTATCCCTAATAATATTATGTAATATCGTATATAATATAGTAATATAATTAGAAAACTTCATACCTCATCGTGTGAAACACACAAAACTTGGATATAAGTACAGATGCGTTCACCACAGGTGAGCTTGGTAGGAATCTATTGTATAATACAGAATCAAAACAGATGTCATTCCACAAATTACGCAGTGCAAATACTTGAAGGGCACTTAAAAATATAAATAGGCAATTTTGAATTTCAAAAATCGGTAAATTAGAACATGATTAAAGGCAATAAAGAAAGTTAAATTATCAAAAAGGAAGGAAATATTTTTAATTTATATGAATACCCACCGAGCTATCCTGCAGTTAACGCATCCTGAAATTTAAAAGTCCCGCCCAGTTTTGTGTGTTTCACACGATGAAGTATGAAGATTTATAATTATATTACTATATTATACATGATATAATATAATATTATTAGGAATAAAAATATGAAAAATTACTCAAGATAAGAAATAATTCATATAAGTGCGGTAATATTGAAGGAGACGCTGCTTCTACTGATGGTGCTGATGTAGATTTTCTGTATTTTGGCGGCAACGCTGTAAAGCGACGAAAACAGTCGCTGTGGTACAGCTTAAAATTGTTATACTGTGTAAGAATTACTGCTTCTTTTCCAAGTAAATTATTATTTTGCCGAATAGTTAATATTTCACTGCACTTGGATAAACTTTCTTCACTGAATACTTTTCACTGTGAAGTTGTTTTTCGGCAAAAAACGCAAAAAGGACTTATGTAGGACATTTTTATATTCCGTTCAACCATCACTATGCTGCTTCTCAAACAATTTCTTCTCGAATGACTCCATTTCCTTTCTATTTCTCCTACGGATGAATGATTGTAAATATGAAATTTTTATTAATAAAAAATCAACTAGTAGTATGACGAGGTAAAACCCGTCAGCTGACTTATTTAAGAATTTAAGTAGTCTCACGCCTGGCTCCCACGCTGCACCTTTCACTGCATCAGCTGACGACTTTTCCACCAACCTAGAGCTAGCTTACGTTTTTATTTATTCAAAGTAGCATGTAAACTATCATCTGACAAATTTTTAACTGAGAGGAAATCATTGAACAAAATGTTTTTTTGCATGTTCGTGTGACCAGCTGACGTATCATCCACCACATTACAGCTAACTGACTTTTTTTGTCTTCAAAAAGTTGTGTTAACTATCATTTGACAAATTTTCAGTAGAGAGGATATGATTAAAAACAGTTTTTTTTACGTGAGGGGGAGGCTGCCGCTGCTCCACCTAGTGTTGTAAATATTCGGATGATTTTGATATTCGAATAATACAGATGCGGATGAATGTAATATTCGGATTGTTTAACAATCCGAATTGCGGAATGTTGACGAAACATTACGAATTAATACGAACCGAACTCCTCGCGGCTCTAGATAGGGAATTGGACAACAGTGGTTTAGTAAAAATTTAGACATAGGCGCCGGGTCAAATTTTAGGTGTTACATCATATCTCCCGCACAAAAATCAATCGTTTTTTTTTTTGTCAATTCATCAAATAATAAATTTGCCCTATGTCGGTTGTGTAATCGAAAATTGGTAATTTAAAAAATTATATTTCTGAAATACGTCCACTTCTGTACCATGAAGAAATGAATAAAAATAATGTTACCGATGAGACTCAAGTTCATATATCAGGTTTTGTTAAGCTCCAAGTAGTAACAAATATCCCTGAAGGCTTTTTTACCAAGATGAGATTCCATGTATAAGCCAATCCACAGAATTAAAAAATAATCCTGGCTCTTTAATTCTTTTAACTATGAACGAAAGTCAGCAGCAAGAAATTTTGCGAAAACAACTTACCACTTCTACTTAAGTTCAAAATTATTGTTTTGTTTATATATTTTACATATTATTTTCAAAGAAAACTATCCTGGATTATTTTTTATTTATGTTCAAATTAAATATTACTAGAATGTATGCTTTCCTTGATTTATTAAAAACAATTTAAGATATGTTTTTGGAACTAACGTTGAATTTATATGTTTTTATGATATATATTTTGTTTTAATTTCTTTAATAAAACTTTTTTTTGTATATATATATATATATATATATATATATATATATATATATATGAATTTTTATTTTATAACTTTAAAATATATTTTTATGCTCTGCGTCATCAAAAGTACTTGCACCTAAAATAATAGAATAATAATCATCCCCAGCACTGGTGAACGAACAAGTGTATTCGATGCCGCAGCGTCCGTGACATCCGTTTCCATCGGGCATCGTTCGTTATATAAAAAATCATCGGTATCATCATATTCCGTATGCCAAGGAAGTGTCTAAATTAATACGTATTAATTTGCTATTCGAATATTGCTCGGTTATTTTAATACGTATTCCCACATCACCCGAAACAGTACGAACTAATACGAATCAAACGAGCACCGTCCGTAGCATTCAATCTTCGGTTTCTTGTCGCTCCGAAGACCAAGACATACTTATGCGTTACTACAAACGAAACAAGGATAAAATTATTCTTATTCTGACACTATGTTTCCATTTATTTTAATAGAACCGAAGCACGTCACATTCCGAATTCCGCATTCCGGATGCCAAAGAACTATTCGGTTTAATACGATTAAGTTACTATTCGAATTGTTCGGTTATTTTAATACGTATTCTCACATCACTAGCTCCACCCACCCACTCAGCCACAGCTGACGTTCACGAAGCTTCATGGCATAACTGTCTGAAGCATTTCACAAGTTATCGCCCAAGAGGAAATTGGTCGGAAAATCTGTTGCTGGCTTGTATACTAATATGAGTGAAACTCGTTAAAACAAGCTTTTGCAGGAATTGATTGGATTATTGGTTGCTGAGAAAATCTGGAAAAAAGATAAAAATTCCCTAATTGTTTAATAAAAAATGGCTTTTGTGAAAATGATTTATATAGATATTGCATAAAAATATAGATAATTGAGTAAAGTGTACAAAATATTTCAGAACGATACTTCAAATAAAAAAAGGCTAAATGTAACCTACTTCGAGCACAAGGAAGCATTTGATGGGCTATTAACACGACCATGAATGTTATGGAATATTAAAGGTTGTGTTTTGAGCTACGAAAAAAACATTATCTTTAAGAAGCTCGTTTTTTATATTCATTGAGGGGTTATTTATCAAAACAAATTCAACCTAGCCTTATAATTACCTACAAAATATTTTTAATTTTAGTAAATTTTAATAAGATCTTTTCGACCCCTCAAACATAAATTTAAAAAATTCCTACTTTTTTAAAGTCTTTAAGTATTTACTTTGTTTGTATGACACTGATGTTCTAGAACAGTGTTTTTCAAACTTTTTGAATACACGGCCCCTTTTCTGGTTAAAAAAGTCTGGCGACCCCCTTGGGCCATAGAAAGACAAAAAAATAGTAATATAATTATTAAAAGACTACATTTATTACTTTCTTTATTTAGGTACCTATATTCATTATTAAAACCTACACTCTGCAAGTTGCTACTAGAGCTTGGATTTGATTTGGAAGCCAGCTTGCGCGGGCCTAACTTTGCGACGTTGCCACACCGCATTGTTGTTGCGGATGAGAGGCGGCGGGGCGTCCCCCACCGCCCGCCGCCGCCCGCGCTAGTAGGTACTTTTGTGTTGACTCATTCAACTCTCAATTAATTAACTGAGCGTCACCGATCAGTACGCAGGTGATTGTTTTCCTTTTTCACTTGCTCCGCGCGATTGAAAAATGGATAAGTTTCTCATTTCGGTAATAAACTTAAAATTAAAAGTTTTTATAATATTATTTTATTTCTTATGATTTCTTAATAATTCACATACATTAGGAAATATAGATAATTTTGACATATTTAACACCAATCACAACTGTATTTTTATTATTCTTAATTTTGGCATAGAAACCGTTTCAGGCACATTCAGACTAAAACGTAGTTTTTTTCTCTCAAAAAATTCTAAGTTATAATTGAAATACGTACCAAATACCCATTGTCAAAAATACAAAAAGTTAAAAATAAATTTTTTTGTATAACATTAGCTATCGATCATTTTATTAATAATTAAAAACATTATTAGGACATTTGACGTTTCAGTTTATTTATTTTTTAAACCATCTGCAGAATTACAATTAAACACTAAAAAGGGATTCAAATGTAATTAATTTTTATATGTTACAAAAAATTTAAATAATAAATTGTATTTACGCTGGTAAACAATACGTATCTAATTCCTAATCAAAGTCAGTGAAGCTATATTCGCTCAAATTAATTAAAATTGGTCCCTTTATCTCACCGATCACGAATTCGAGTTTTCACGTTTTCTTTTATTCTTTTATTATATGGATTTTTCCCAATTTTCTGCAGTAACTTTATTCAAACAAATCTCTCAAAAGTTCAGTTAAATTATTAATTTTGTAAGTTGTGTCTAGCAACTCTACCTTTTACTTGAAAGAGATATTTCCTTCTCCAACGAACATTTTCCGGACAATCTATAAGAACAGATTTCTTATCTGGTTTTTCCCAGCAAAAATTAAGTCCCCTGAGCAATTTCCAGAGCTCAGTTCTTTTTATTTCAGGTAAATCGCGATCTTCTTTGATTTTAGTTAGAATTTTGTCGACGGTTGAAATCTGCTTCTCATAATAAAATGTCTGTACAGGGTGAGTCAACGATTGGATGAAGTAGGTTTGTGCGTTTTCGGTGAAATTAACAAAGAAACTATATTTATTGTTTGATACAGTTTATTTTTACGCAGATTTTAAAAATATTTAGGACTCTACAGGGTGAGCCAAAAAACTAGGACAGCATAAAGTTGTATTTTTTTAAATAGAACACCCTATATACGAATCGTATTTTCGATTTAGCTTATAATTTTAAATATTTTTTATTAAGGGTTTACTATCACAAAACTTTATAGTTTCTGAGATAATTAAGTTTAAAGAGAAAAAGTCACATTTTCAAGCATCAATTCAATCCTAAATAACGTTTTCAATTTTGTGACAAAGATATTCAAATTTGAAATTTAGCAAGGCCAAGAACAAGTTAACATAATTTTTACCTAATATTTGCAATAAAAGCTACAAGGTGTTGAACACATCGGCTCAAATTTGAAAAAGTTTAAATGAATAAATATCTTTTTTTTTTAAATGGTACACCCTGTATATTTTCATGTCATTTAATAGAGTAATAAAAACCCTAAAAGTTTTGTTCAATATATCCTATACCTATTTATAATAGTTTTTGAGATATTTCAGTTTTTCTTATTTTCCATACTTTTTTACAGAAATAGTCTTCATTATCATAGTAGCCATGGCAAAAACAATGTAAAAGAACATTTTTCTGTGTGTCAAATTTATAACCGCAATCGCTTCTTTTGGTTTTTATATAGTGTAGTTTGGTTTTTTTTGCATTCATCTTATATTGTAAAATGAATTTTCCAAAGAATGAGTTAATAGATATGATTTATACAATAGGAGAGGCTCAAAAAAATTGCCTTCTTGCTCAAAGAATTTACAAAATGAAGTATCCTGATCGACGCCAGCCAATACCCATACTTTTCAAAACTTAATGCAAAGATTTGATTCTTCTGGTACTGTTGATTATCCAAAACGTAAAGTGGTCAACAAACCAGTAACTAATGAACAAAAAGAACTACTAGTATTGTTAAATGTTCAGGAAAATCCTTATATTGGTAGCCGTCAGTTAGTAGCATTATGTGAAACATCACAATCCACCGCTAATCGTACTACCAAGAAATATAGGTATCATCCATATCACATGGAATTACACCAAGAATTGCATGGACAGGATTTTGAAAGTCGTGTAAACTTTTGTCGTACAATAAATGCGGAGATTCAATTAAATCCAAATTTATTATGCAAGGTAATGTTTAGTGATGAAGCTACTTTTAGAAGTAACGGTGCCGTAAATAGACGCAACATGCATTATTTTGCCACAGAAAACCCATTTTGGATTAGAGAGGTGCAACATCAAAACCACTGGTCATTAAATGTTTGGTGTGGTATTCATCATAATCGAATTATTGGACCCCACTTTTTAATGAACCACTAAATGGCCATAGTTACCTGAACTTTCTACAAGAAGAACTACCCCAACTGCTTCAAGGTCTCGATAGGGATGAGCTCGACAGTATGTGGTTCCAGCACGATGGTGCGCCTCCGCATTACCATCGTGAAGTTCGTGCGTTTTTGGACCAACGATATCCGCAAAAATGGATTGGACGTGGGGGTTTCATTGAGTGGCCACCAAGGTCTTGCGACATCACCCCATTAGATTTCTTCCTATGGGGTTATATTAAAAATAAGGTGTATGTTAATCCACCAACAACAGTGGAAGATATGCGAAACAGATTAGGGATACCTGTAGAACAATAACGCCACTAATTTTGTCCAGGGTCCGAGAAAATCTGCAAAAAAGACTAAATTTGTGCATTGCACAAGAGGGTCGTTTATTCGAACACTTATTAAAAAGAAATAATTAATCTCAGTATTTAATAGGTAATTTTTTTGTTTCAATTTAGTATAAAAGTAAATATGTATTTGCCTTGTCGTTATTGTTGTGTTAATTTTTTCACATTATGTTTAATTAAACTATTGCCGTTGTAATATAACGAATAATGTATTTCATCATATTTAACCACATTCTGTTTGTTTCTGTAGTTTCTTTTTATTATATTACATGGCTACTATGATAATGAAGACTATTTCTGTAAAAAAGTATGGAAAATAAGAAAAACTGAAATATCTCAAAAACTATTATAAATAGGTATAGGATATATTGAACAAAACTTTTAGGGTTTTTATTACTCTATTAAATAACATGAAAATATACAGGGTGTACCATTTAAAAAAAAAAGATATTTATTTATTTAAACTTGTTCAAATTTGAGCCGATGTGTTTAACACCCTGTAGCTTTTATTGCAAATATTAGGTAAAAATTATGTTAACTTGTCCTTGGCCTTGCTAAATTCCAAATTTAAATATATTTGTCACAAAATTGAAAACGTTATTTAGGATTGAATTTATGCTTGAAAATGTGACTTTTTTTCTTTAAACTTAATTATCTCAGAAACTATAAAGTTTTGTTATAGTAAACTCCTAATAAAAAAGATTTAAAAGTATAAGCTAAATCGAAAATACGATTCGTATATAGGGTGTTCTATTTAAAAAAATACAACTTTATGCTGTCCTAGTTTTTTGGCTCACCCTGTAGAGTCCTAAATATTTTTAAAATCTGCGTAAAAATAAACTGTATCAAACAATAAATATAGTTTCTTTGTTAATTTCACCGAAAAGGCACAAACCTACTTCATCCAATCGTTGACTCACCCTGTACAACTCCTTTTATTGCCGTTTACATCTCTTCTTCCAACGAGGCTTTTCGTCTGCCTATGATCGAATGTAGCTTGGCAGTACTAACAATTCCAGTCGTTTTTTTTCTCCTTCAGTATTCAGTCATAGTAGTTTTCCAACTCCTGTCATGTTGGCACACATCTCAACAAAGCTTTTATTATTTTTATCTAGATATTGATATCTTAAGGCATCATAAACATTCATCGTAATAAGTTTTTCGTTGAGGAAAAAGAGCCCTGGTTTAACGATTTTCGAATAAATATAGATGTGGAATCCATATCTTTTGGGTATCTCAATAATCTCAAATAATATATAAAAACAAGCACAAACAATATAAATCACTAAGGACACACTGTAAGGTGTACTTTACTCACCAACAGAAATATAAATTGAACTATCAGAAATTTTATTGCTGCAGTGAATTTATAAAAGTTTAAAATATTTAAATATAATTAGATTTACGGCAGTCCTCAGTTACTCTCTCTAGTTGTTGAATAGAATATAGGAATGTGTATGCTTGCGATCGCCCCTCCCCTTCCCAAGAGGTTTGAGTTAAGGAAAATAGAACCAATTCTACCTTTTATATTAGGAATGTGTGTGTTGCTGGCACTCCTCCCCCCCCCCTCCGTTGTCAACTTGTTTCTCTTGCGATAGCCACATCCCAAGAGCTTTGAATTCAGGAAAATAGACCCGATTCTGCATTTTATACTAAGATTGTGTACGCTGCTCGCATCCTCCCCCCCTGTCGACAACTGGTTTTTTCTTGTGATCGCCCCTCCCTCTCCAAGAGCTTCAAATTCAGAAAAATAGACCCGACCCTGTTTTTACATTATATACTATATACTTTTGTGATATCACCACCACCCCCCCCCCCAAAGAGAGGGGCTGGATCGGCCCCTGCTCATGGGTCGAGATATTTTTGGGAACTATTAGGTTTGGGTATTGAAACTTAACCTAAAATTTGACATGGAATTAAAAATTTAAACAAAATATGTGATATCCTATTTGAAAAAATATTACATTGATGAATCATTAATTTTTGAGCAACCCTGTATATGTGAACTAAACTCTTATTTAAAGTTATTGACAGGTGTTAAAAATTTTGTCCTAAACATTTTCTGGTAGTTGGAATCCTTTTTAAAATATTTAGGTGGTATATATACATATGTTTGCATTTCTTACCATAACAGAATGTATAAGAGCCTGCACAGCAATATTATACGTCATGACTTGCAATACGTTCAATATTTGATGAAACATTACCCAAAAATAATATTTATTTTTGTCAAATGGATACCACAACGGAAGGGGAAAAGATTTCTTTAATAAACGCCGCTCTTCTTCAGTATACTTGTGATAAAACCTGTACGTCTTATAGAGTCCTTAAAAGATAAAAAAATTATATTTTAACTATATTGATCTACTTTGTATAAATTTAATACTGACCAATTTTTAAATGGATGACACTACTTTTTCAAAAAAGAAATGTTCTGATTGATCAACAAGTCACTAACCAAGCCAAAAAAAATAGCAAATAAAACACTCTTAGGAACTGTGCTTACGGCATGTGTTTTAGATAGTATTCATTTACAAGTGAACGGCGTCAGACTTTCCTGACAGTATAGTATACAAGCCAGATAGTATATTTTATCGGTCATTTCCTCTCAAGCGATAACTTGTGAAATGCTTCAGACAGTTATACTATGAAGCCTCGTGAACGCTGTGGCTGCGTAGGTGGGTGGAACAGCGGCAGCCTCCCACTCACGTAAAAAAAATTGTTTTGAATTATTTCCTTCCGACTGAAAATTTGTCAAATGATAGTTAACACAATTATTTGAAGATAAAAAAAAGTCAGCTGGCTGTACCGTGGTAGATTATACGTCAGCTGGTCACACGAACATGCAAAAAAAAAAAATTTTATTCAGTGAATTCCTCTCAGTTAAAAATTTGTCACTTGATAGTTTACATGCTACTTTGAATAAATACAAACGTCAGCTGGCTTCATGTTGGTGGAAAAGTCGTCAGCTGATGCGCCTACTTAAATACGTCAGCTGACGGGTTTTCCCTCGTTATACTGCTAGTTGATATTTTTTATTAATAAAAATTTCATTTTAACAATCATTCTTCTGTAGGAGAAATAAAAAGGAAATGGAGTCATTCGAGAAGAAATTTTGGCCCTCGAACATAAATTTAAAAAAATTTACTTTTTTTAAGTCTTTAAGTATTTGAGTTGTTTGTAAATTGACATTTCTATAAAAATAATTCTTGTTAGTTGTCAAAAAAAACATGTTTGTGATTTTTGATCAACTTTTTTATTTGTATGAAACTGATGCTCTTGAACAGTGTTTTTCAAACTTTTTGATTACACGTCCCCGTTCCAGGTTAAAAAAGTCTGGCGACCTCCTTGGGCCATAGAAAGAAAAAAAAAATAAGCAATATAATTATTAAAAGACTACATTTATGACTTTCTTTATTTAGGTACCTACATTCATTATTAAAACGTACACTCTGCAAGATGCCGCGAGAGCTTAGATTTGATTTGGAAGCCAGCTCGCGCGGGCCTAACTTTGCTGCGTTGCCACACCGTATTATTGTTGCTGGCGAGAAGCGGCGGGGCGTCCCCCACCGCCCGCCGCCGCCCGCGCTAGTAGCTTCTTTTGTCTCGACTCACTCAACTCTCAATTAATTGACTGAGCGTCACCGATCAGTACGGACGTGATAGTTTTCGTTTTTAACTTGCTCCGCGCGAATGAAAAATGTATAAGTTTCTCAAAAATTACTTGAAATATGGGTTTACAGTCCTAAATAATAACCCTCAATGTCTAATTTGCGGCGATGTTTTGTCACGTGAAAGTATGAAACCGTCAAAGCTTATGCGACATCACACAACCAAGCATCAAAAAGAAGCTGATAAACCGTTGGATTTATTTGAACGAAAATTGAAAGCTCTTAACCAGCAGCAAAATACTATGATTCAGGTAAAAGTGTTATCTTAATCTTCACATAATGTTGTAAAAATCGTCAGGTCAGTGTTTATGCGCTCGAACTCAAGCCAAGTTTATTTAAATTGTTGTTGTTTTTGGTGTTCATGTTTGCGTACAACATAATTAAAATTAATTTTGGTGCGCATTTTATTTTTTTTATTTGTTAATCATTTATTTATTTTTATATTGTTTTGTGTGTTTTTAGTTATCTAGTGTCAACGAGTCGTCATTATTGGCTAGCTACAAAGCCGCATATCGAGTCGCTAAACCAGGGAAGCTTCACACAATTGCCGAAAACCTTATTTTGCCAGCAGCTCTAGATATGGTTGAAATTAGGGTCAGCAAGCAGAAGACAAACAAGTTAAACAGCAAACCGCTTTCTCATAACACTTTCACGCAGAATAGATGATATGTCCGATGATATTCGAGATCAAGTAGTCGAAAAATTAAAGAAGAGCCCACATTTTGCTTTGCAGTTTGACGAACCTACAAATGTTTCAGATTGTGCTCAGTTTGTAGTATTTGTGCGAATTGAAACAAATGACAGTATCGCGGAAGAAATGTTATTTTGCAAAGCGCTTCTAGCAAACACTTCTGGCCAATGTTTGTACGATATATTTTTAAAAAGGACTTGCGACTTCGACATTGATTGGACAAAATGTATCGCTATTTGTAGTGATGCGCTAAAAGTATGTCTGGCAAAAATAGCGGACTTCTTGCGAAGTTAAAATCAATAATGCCAAACGTATCATTGACACACTGTTTTCTTCATCGACAAGCTCTAGCCGCTAAGGTTTTAACGTCCGATTTAAATGACTTGCTTAAAGAGGTAATAAAAATTGTGAATTCTATCAAAGGTAAAGCCTTGCACACCCGACTATTCCAAATCGTTTATGAAGATATGGGTGCGCTTCATCACAATCTCCTTTATCACACAGAGATCAGGTGGCTATCCAAAGGAAAGGTATTTACAAGAGTTCTAGAACTTAATGCCGAATTGCTAATGTTCTTACAAGATGCTAAATCTGAATATGCTAATCACTTTTCTGACCCTGTTTGGCTCTTGAAATTATCATTTATGGCAGATTTTTTTAGTCATCTCAATAATTTGAACAAGAATCTCCAAGGTAGAGATGAAAATATTTTAACAGCGAAAGATCAAGGGAAAGCATTCCATGCAAAACTTCATTTATGGTCAATCTCACTGCAAAACAATATATTTGAATCATTTCCATATCTTCAGAAGACTGTTGAAGACAATGCAACAGATCAATCGCTTGTGATCGGAGCTCACATTCCCTGCATAATAAGGAGCTTGCATAATCTGCAAGAGAAACTATTACCATAGTTTCCAGACTTGCACTCTGAGGCTGACAATGGGCACAGATGGATTCTTAACCCTTTCTTGGATAAGTCAATAGAACTAGCTGATCTCACTACAAATATGAAAGAAAATCTTATAGATTTAGCTGCTGACGGCATGCTTAAAATGGAATTTTATTAACAAACTGTTGACATGTTTTGGATAAAAAGGAAACAAGAATATCCTGAGCTGAGGGAAGCTCTTAAATTATTAGTGTCATTCACCAGTTCATACTTATGTGAATTGGCGTTCTCTTCAATGGTGGACAATAAAACTAAAAAAATAAATAGACTTCAATTAGAAAATGATTTGATTATTAACATTTCAAAAATAGCACCACGATTTGACATTTTTTTTTGAAAAATAAACCAGCCCATCCTTCTCACTAAAATTGTGTTTTACTGTAGTGAACCATGTAGAACTTGACTTTTTTCTTTTGCCGGCGACCCCCCGAGTAAGGCTCCGCGACCCCCTAGGGATCGGGACCCACAGATTGAAAAACACTGTTCTAGAAGAACCAAAATAAATTAATACCTAACAAAGACCCCGAACTGAATTACAAAACAAAAGAAATATTTAGATTTGTCTAGCTCACCACAATGACTTAATAAAAATTTGAAAATAAATTGAAAATGGTAAAAAAATACAAAACAGGGCATACATACATTTTATTTATCATACTTTATGAAACACCTATCAATAAATTGTCATAGGTACAATCGCGACAATAAACTAATTGTTTTGGCCATATTGGCCTACTAGTTACCTTAATTGAACTGTGAATTTAGAAGGAATTTATTTTGCTTTTAAATTTTGATCATAAATTGTTTCATTTTCTGCTTTATTTTTATACTGGTTTCATAAATAAAAGAAAAATCGGTATCCAAATAATTAAATTTTACTTACCCCCCATTATATAACTAGTTCCACAACTTAAGGAGAAAGCGGTTAATAAAATAACAACTCTTCTGCAATATTTAACGTGGCCCCAATAAATATTCAGTATTCCGGAATCGCCACTGGAATTTATATCTTTCTCTTCTTTATCTGCTAATTCTAACAATGTTATAATCTTTTTCGATTGGCATAGTTTAAGTTTGTAGCATACTAGAAGGACAAATATCAGTCGAGATGTGTTTTCTAAAACTAAAAAGGGTTAATTTTTCTAAAATTGTGGATTGCTTGGTTAATTTTCGTTCGATTTTTTAATAAAATTAAGGGGCAGCAAAACTTGGCGAAAGCAAAATGTTTTTCGTTTAAACTTATACATATTAATACATTTGTTTATAATGAACTGGAAACACCGACTCATCGAAATCTTATTTTATTTCATTAGTTACCAATAAGACCACTGCGAATCATGAAAAAAATAATCACACACAACAGGGCCAAAAAAGTACAAACACCTCTACAACGCACTTTAAAGTGGGTCTACACAATAAGAAAAATCTGGGCGTAAGCGTAGCGGTATAAGACATATGTCAAACTTCAAGCATTGTTATTCATTAAATTTAAAAAGACAAAAACCGAAAATTTCCCGCCTAAATTCGCCTTTTCCAAGGTCATTACGCAACATAATGTTTAATTTTTCAGGGGATTGCTTTAAATATGGCGGAAACTATTTATTTTTGATTTTTTGTATGAACATAACCTATGTTTTTTTTCAGAAGTTGATTGTTTTATTTAAATTTTTTTATTTTGTAAGGTTTGAGATAATAGATATTTATGAGCTATGTTAAATTGTTTTAATTTATTAAAAATGCTTATTGCCGAAGATCATTACTGCTTGATCCTCAAAAAAAAACAGTTCTTATTCATTTTTTTATGAATTTTATAACAATTGTAATAATACAGTTGTTCGTTATACAAATTAAAGCTTATGAAAAAAAGGCAAGGTTTGCTGAGTGCTAAATTCTTGGGAGTCCAGATTCAGGCCTTACTTGAGAAGCTCATATAGAGCAGGTTTCAGGGAGACTCCGAAACAGTCCGTTTGCTCTGAGACGTCTGGCGCTGTGTGTTGGCATGTCGGTTCTGAGAGCTTCGTACTTTGCGCTGTTAACTTTAGGAAGGACTGTACAACAGCATTCTCGGAACTGAAAATTTTAACATCGCCTTCGCAATACATACTGGATAATTTACTGTGTCAAAAAACACAAAGACAGTTTCAGAACACTCAGTGGTGTCCACAGCTGGGACACAAGGTACAAGGATAATTTGGTGTCTACATATTTTCGTTTGGAAAGGTGTCAGAATGGGCCTGGTTGTCTAGCAATAAAATTCTGTGATGTTTTGCCTCTGTCATTGAACGAGCTTCCGAATAATCTTTTTAAATATAGAATAAAACAAATTTTAATTCAAAATGCATTTTATAATTTTGACGAATTTATTCATTACAAATTTTAATCACAATTTTAAACTAAACCTAGCCAAAGCTCCATGTGTAATGTATTTAATTAGGATTTTAAATGTAAATGTATTTGTAGTGTTTTTTTATTTTATTTACTGACGAATGTTAATGTTGTAAAATATGATACTGATTGAATAAATTGAAATTGAAATAATACAATTTCTATTCAACGACAATCTCTGATATCGAGACGCTAATCCACAGACATGCCCTTAGCTATGATTACCAGATCAAATAATGAGATTTCCTGACAATATCCCTGAATTTTCAGTAAATATCCGGACATTTTACCTGAATGTTGTATGTGGTATGTTAAGGCAGTGAGATTATCTAAATATTTACAATCGAAGCACCAAATACGAATATCGAGCGAGTGTTTTAACTTTGCTGTTTCTGCTTCTGGTTTATCACTGGTTTCGATGAATTCAAATAAGTCTTCTAGTATTACTTTTAATATTTCATTAAAATAATCACCAAATCATGAGGTATCAACCGTTTTTCTTCTTACTTACTAATTTAGTGTCACTAATGTAGTTTTTTAACTTTAGTTCCCCTCGCCTCTATGTTCATGTCCTAGTTATATTATATTTCTGTATCTAAATTATTATTTTACAGTCATAGGCGTACTAACAAATATAACATAACTATTTATTTACATGATTACTTAAATGAAAAATTGTGTATTTATGGAACGATGACATTTTGAACAAATCTAGTGGTCTCTGTAAAAAGTAAAGTTTTAGAGTTTCGGAGATTGTTTGAGCCTATTAGAATATAAATTTACTTAAGATATAACTTCTTCTTAAGAGAGTATTAAATATTAGACTATAATTATCTATTAATCCAAAAGAGTAACTAAAAAATATTTATATATAGTAATTTAAAAATTAATAATTTTTAGTAATAGTTGGTTTACAACAATATATTCTGTTAATGTTCTACTCTAGACACAATTTAACTTAAAGAAGATATCATGTGAAGAACTATATAGCGATCATTTTGGTCAATAGTGACAGTCTCAGAAAATATTTTTTCAGCTGTGACTTCTTTAGGAGAGAGAAAAATAACTTGAGGAACTTGTTCAAGTTGCCAAAAATTTTTAACAGTTTCATCAAGAGAGAGGGTGCCGTAGAAACGTGACCCATAATAATCTATCCAAAGTAAGTAAGCTAAAGGTACCTTAATAAAGTTAGAAATATAAAGCATATCAACTGGATTCGAAATATTACATATATAATCTGCAAATTATTTTTGAGTAGATTAAAGGGGATCATGTTGCCACAAATTTGAGGAAATACTACAAAATCAAAGATTATTTGGTGTTGTATCGAAATTTTCAGAACGAAGGTACATGTTACTTCTTGAGAATATAAGAAGTATGAACCCATAATATTACAGGTTTGTTTAATTCATATATAAATATATAAATATATATATATATATATATATATATATATATATATATATATATATATATATATATATATATATATATTTATTTTTATTTTCTAGAGCATAGGTTTTGGTAGTACTTCAAAATTTTTATTTTTTTAACGTTTCGCCGATTATACTGAACTTCCTCAGAAGGATGTATATTCTTTTAATATTATCTCACATTAACTACAATTTATAAAATATACATGACCACCTATCTTTATATAATATATGTAACGACACACATAACATACAATAGTTAAAAGACTAAAAAGTAAAATAATCAAAAACTTTAAATTATGCTAAAATAGAAATATGTATCAAAGATCACAGTGCTCACCTCGAGAATAATTACTAGTTTGTTGTAAAAGTTATATTGTTGTTAATGTGGGTTTGTACTGAATGCATCAGAGATAAGCATGTTATTTTTTTTTGTGTGTTTTTGTTGAAATACTCACATCAAAAAATTTTACTTTAATTTTTTTTCTGTGTTATACATTTTCGTGTCTTATATCGTTATGTGGAATCAAGAATTGTGAGCGTAAACGCTAGAATAATGCCAAGCATCACTTTTATTTTATTTAAAAACTGCATTTGTATTATAAGGTTGTAATAAAATTGGCTAAGAATTTTATAGCCATACTCACTAAGAAGGTTTAAGACTTAGACCCGTTCTAGTTTCCTTGGAAATTAGATTTTCTAGATGACCAGTTTTGTTTTTGTTATGATATTGTTCTAATTGTATTTTGAATGTTCAAAACTTGTTTGACTTATTGTTACCCTTGTCAATTTAAATTCTCTGGTGTCAATCTTGACCGGTTTTAAAGTTAAACTATGTAAGGGGATTAGGGAGTTAATATCTTGTCTGTCATTAACTGTGTCTTTCTCTTTTTTTGATAGTTTCCATCCATATCTAAAATTTTGGTACTTTTAAAATCAAATTCATGTTTTATTTGTTCGTGTTTTAGATTGGAATGTTCTTGTGGGATCATATTTGAGTTTCTTATAGGAGTTTGTATCATAAGAAACTCAAATATGATCCCACAAAAGCATTCCTATCTAAAAAAAAATAATGATAAAAGACTTTAAGAAAATAAACATATTGTTACGTTGTTTTAATTTTCCTGTCTAATTTCCTATCTAAAATAGTAATTTTTACCCTTACTTCCTTCATCATTTATGTGTTTTGTTTTTTTTTGTTTTGGGAACATAGTTACAAATGAAAGAAAACATTGGCAATATATCTTGTTTATTAGAATTTGATTCACAATTATGCTATTATAATCCATAGTAACTGTTCGATAGTCCTTGTTGTTGTTATGTTGACTTCCTAAGGCTTCTGTCCTTTGTACCTAAAATATAGAACTGCATTAGTCTTGTACAGAGTGGCTCGGTATAGAATATTTAGTTAGAAATTCTTAATTTAAATTGTCTTTTGCGGTTATTGTTACCTTCATCGACAGACCTCGAGTGAGCAGATAATCATTTGGCTGCAGTATCGACAGATTTCTGAGTGGACGTTCTCTAGATGCTGTTGGATCTTCTATGTCTTCTTGGCAGCTTAATTTTCCCCATTGTGTCAGTTGTCGTATAACTATTACAGATTCTATTAAGCTAAAAACGGAAAAACTACCTTAGTGTCAAATGTAAATAAAGTTTAAGGTTAGAATCTACTCGACTTTTCTTGTTCAGTTTCACTTCAACAAAGTCTGTTTACTGATATAAATTCTTGAACGTACCACAATTGTCTTAGTTAATTGCTAATAAAATTTCTTGTCATAATTTTAAAATTTCATATTTCTATTTTTTTTTAATTGTTTTGAAGCTTGTTAGTTGTCAGTCGATATACAGATTCCTGTATCTTTTCCCGCCGTTTCTGTGGACGTTTTTCTGGGGGACATGAACAAAAAATCTTGGAGTGATAAGGACTTTCCTTGCAGAGTTGCACCGGAAAGGTCACTTGGCAATTTTGCTAGTTTTTAATTGAAAGTTTCGGGTCCCTGACCAAATTTATAGTTACTGTGTTGTTAACAGCTGTATGCTGATTTGGTTTGGTCAATTCGAGGGACAAACGCGACATCAAATTTTGCTATTTTTTTTTCTGTTCCACCACGAAAAAGCCACATAACATCACTGGCCTTTCTTTTTTTCCCTTTTTCTTTTTCCTTTCATTGCCCTCATTTGCAATCATCATCGGGGCCTTCTTGCTGACTTCTCGACGGTACCTGCCTTGGCTGTTGTACATACCAGACCATCGGGACCTCCTTGTGGATGTCTCTACGGCATCTGCCTTGCCTGCTACATACCACCACACCGAGTGATCCAGAGCCTCAACATCAGCACATCAAGAAGCCGCCGTTAATCAGGTTTTATGTGTCTGTGTCGTTTTCAGGGTATCATAGACTTTAATGCCTTCGGCATCACCTGTAAAATTTAAAGCCGTTGTATTTTTCTTTTCATTTTGAATATAAAATTAATGAATAATTAGTGTACTTACCTTGGTAAGATCTATTGTGTTTCCTCATATGGTACAATTAATCAAATCTTGCAACCATATGCAGTTGATATCTTTCACATATGTAAAAGGGCACATTTGTTAACTCAGGTAAACAGGCCTATTTACGCGGGTAGAGTGCACTTAATACTATCTTTATTATATATATATAGTTGCCATTTATATTAAATCGCTTTTGTATAGTTAGTAGTATAGCCAAAACACTGATTAAATAAAAATTTCTCATTTTATTAGACAAATTAGTTAGTTTTGAATTGTCAAAAACCAGCTGACTGTCCGAAGTTTATTCCTTCAAACAGAGAAGCGCTGGGCCACTCTCGGTGGTTGCATTTACACCATAACACATAAAATATAGATACTTGTTTTTTTAAATCTTTTTGGGTGTTTTTCTTGTAATTGAGTTAGATTTCCTGTTTTTTTTTTTTTTGTTAGATCGGTCTCTGCCTTGACCTTTAGGGCACTAAAACAGGTGGCGCATTTACCTACACCACTCTCCGTTCCCTTGGGAGCTAGCCGGAGGAGCCCTAAAAGGTAAAGACTATTACAGAGCCACCTGACAAGTTTAGATAAACATCTCTTTATTTCTTTTAAATTTTTTTTGGGTGATTAAAGACAAGACTAAATTATTTTTTTTATAACAATATATCAGGAGCTGATGCAAAAAAGTTATCAATCCATAACGCAATCACATCCAAAATTTATGGATTACCAAAATTGCACAAACCAAATGTGCCATTGAGACCTATTGTATTCTGCATCCAGTCATCATTCTATAAACTTTCCAAATATTAATCGAACTCTCTAACAAAAATAACACGAAAGAATAACTATTTCATCAAAGATTCTTTTACTTTCAAACAATTTATTCACACGCTGGAAATACCACCAAATTATAATTTAGTTTCATTAGACGTGGTCTCTCTTCATACTAACATACCTAAAGATATTGTATCAAAAATTCTTAAAGAAAAATAACAACTTTTAGAAGAATATACTACACTGACTTCTACAGAATTCATAGATTGTGTAAATCTTACATTGAACAATAACTAGTTTCAATATAAAGATAATTTATATCAGCAATTGGATGGTTATGCAATGGAATTCCTAATTTCCTCAACAATCGAGCAGTTGGTAATGGAAATTGTGAAAGAAAAAGTTCTAGAAAATATAGATTTTGACATAACATTTTTTAAGAGATAGGTAGATGACTGCCTAGCGGCAGTACCAGAAAATAAAGTAGAACATTTAATACACGCTTTCAGTAGCTTCCATCAAAAACTACAATTTACATCTGAAATTGAAAAAAAAAATGGAAAAATAAACTTTCTGGATCCCACACTAATTCAAAACTTAAGCAACGACACCATGGTCAAGCCGCAACTTAAATTTTAATTTTCACCACCCTAACAATCAAAAAAATAGTATTATAATCGGATTAGTAGAAAGAGCAATAGCATTAACATCTCCTGAATTTAGAACCGAAGCCCTTAAAGAAGTCAGAAATACTCCTATATCCAATCATTACCTTGTAAATCTAATAAACAAAATAATAAAACAACTCACCTATTTATATTATAATAAACAAAGGAACGTAAAAACGTAGTTACAAAAACATACATTGCAATTCCCTATATGAGATAGTTGGCAGAGAAATTAAACTACATTTTAGCTAAATACAACATAGTGGTATGTCATAATATATTCAACAGCAGAAGAACAAGTACTTAGCAAGGGGCTTAATTTCGCAGTAACACCAAAAAGCATGCCCGTTTTAGATATCATAAGCTCTGTAGAATCTATACAAGTAGACGAAAACCATTCCGACGAGTTTAGGTGGAAAATAAAATCAACTTTGGAAGACAAGAAAATCCAGTTCAAAATCTCTCCAAACAAGCATCATCCTTAAAAGAACTTCGTAAGGATGAATCCATAAAGATTTTACCAGGGACAAGGGAAATGCAACGGTGATAATGGACATCGTGATGTAAGCCCTTGACCCCACAAAATCCATAGAGTCAAAATTCTACAGAACACTCAGGAAATACCAAAACAATATACTTGACAACCTACGAACGGCGCTCACACCACACTACAGTAAGCCACCACATCTTTACGGACTTCCAAGAATTCATAAAACGAACAAACTATTGAGGCCAATAACCAGCTGCAGAGGATCCCCAACAAATGCACTGGCGAAGTTTCTCTTAAAAATCATACAACTTTTAGAAGGTAAGACAAACACATATGTTAAAAATTCTACACATTTCGTGAACATTATTAGTATATATACTGTTGTAATATAGGAGGGAGTCTATCGGAGACCACTAGTTATAGACTCGTCCCTGTATACTCCTACATTATAAACAAGTTCGGTTTTCTTTTCTTGTCTCTCGTAAGGGTTGTCACTATCTGTCTCACTTCCGGGTTATCTTGTCATCATCGGGCTATTAGGCAGGGAAAACCTAGAAAAGACCTGCCGTGTCACAATCGGGTTAATGTATATGCGAATTTCTCTTATAAATGTGGGTGTTTCGTCCCGGTACCAACTATAGGACTCGTCAGTGGGATTCTAGTTGGTACCTTCCCAGACACCCGTCGTCGTGCTTATTAATATTTGGAACTTATATTTGTTATATAAGTTAAATCTGGTCGGAGGATAGTGGTAAGATGTTGGATAATACGACAATACATATATATATATATATATATATATATATATATATATATATATATATATATATATATATATATATATATATATATATATAATAACATGCTTATCTCTGAAGTATTCAGTTCAAACCCCCAATAATAACAATATAACTTTTACAAGAAACAAGTAATTATTCTCGGTGTGGGCACTGTGATTTTTGATACATATTTCTATTTTAGCAAAATAGACGATATTTTTGTATGAGTCAAATTACCTTCAATTATCTCTCTGATTTTTATTAGCTTATATAATTCAACTGCATAACATATGATAGTCAAGATGTAGATAACTTGACTTGTTATTGAATAAATCTTGTACAGGTAATGATAAATCGGTGTTCTATTAGGAATTTTCTGGGACCATACACCAACAATCATCATCAGTACTTTGCAGAAATGAAATAATTCCTTTTCTGCCATAATTTCTTCAACAAGTTCGAATGACTCAATATGTGCTGAAAATAATATTATTTTTTAAATATCAAATTGAAAGATGATGATCTTTTCAGGCTTATGTGGTATGCAAATGCGGGATTAATTAATTTCTTCGAAAAACCTCCACTCTCTATCCAACAAAGTTACATATCTAAAACGCACTTAAATTATAATAAGCATACTCGTTTTTCCACCTTATCTGAATACCATTATCATTTGAAAAACATTCTGAGTTCTTTAAAACTGAAAATGGGAAATATTGAGAAAACAAGCATTTAGCTAAAAGACCTGTATATGGAATTTCTACAAATTCAACCCTAATTGTAAATCTTCTGAAACTGAAAATGGGAAAAGTTCTTTATCGAAAATAAAAGACCTCTATACGGGATCTGTTAACATTAAAGGAGACTGAGTTGAAGTTAACGTACAAAACAAGCATAAGCAAATCTTTCTTCTCAAAGTTGTTCCATTCGGCGGCAGCATTGTATCACAAGATAGGAAATATTGTCAGACGTCTATATCGCAGAAAACTTCAATATGGAACATATCACATAAAAAAAATTATTTTGAAAGAATTCAGAAATATATATATATATATATATATATATATATATATATATATATATATATATATATATATATATATATATATATATATATATTTAAGATAAATTTATAAAGACTATTTATTGTTTGTTGAATAAAATTTGCTATGGTTTCATTAATTATGTTAATGTGTTTATTATTTTTGTTGTTGTTTTGGCCTGTTGGCCAATAAACACATTTCAAATCTTGCGTCTCACATGCTTTGAACTAATCTTATGCCTGAATAAACTGTGAAGGAACGTACACAGAAAATAAACAACAAATAAAAATTAAATGTGACCGCAAAATAATAAAATAAATTAAAAAATTAATAAAAAATGAAAGAACGCACACTTGTAGAAAGTTTAAAAAGATTTTTATTATTTTTTCTGACACACTTGA